>JAHBCN010018914.1:5000-16698 GCA_019359885.1 Listronotus oregonensis
CATGATTATTATTTTTGCGTGCATCGATTATCAGATTGAGTTATGGTCAAATTAAAAACTAAGCTTGAACGATTGAAAATATAAAACTTTTTCGCAAAAAGTCATAGGACAAATTGGGGTTTCCATTAAAATTTGTAATGCAATATCTCATTTTTGGACACCTGTATGTACGGGTTTAGATAAAAAGACGTTCCTAGAAATCAAATTGACTGTCACGCCTAAAATATCCCAGAGAGTAACAAATGGGGTCGACCTTTTCGTTCACCCTGTATGTATCCCCCAAAAGACCCCCGATTTTCAAGTCATATGACATAAATATTAATTCTTAAATATTTGTTACGGCTTTGGATTTTATAAATATTAAGCATTTTCTTTTTAGTCAAGTCCAGGTCGAGCTTAGTATGCTATAATGGAATAATAAGATAAATTGACCAAAATTCCCCCTGATGGTTAAAAATATATTAGTTTTCAGTCTATATTAAATTTAAAAAAAAATACTTACTTGTATATCGTCTGTTTCTCCCAATCTAAACTTGGCATATTGGTTAGATAAACACTCCAATTTTTCAACGTATTTGTTTTTGCTATTTGGAGACCACCAGTTTATTAATTTCTCTTCCACTGCGTGTGACTCCCCAGTATGAATTGTTTCCATTTCAACAAATATGTGAGATATTTGGTGCGCAATAACTGATCCCAGAAGTCCGTAATTCATGTAGTCTGGACGAGTGTTGTCATAGTAGATTCCCCGAAAGAGACCAAGTGGAAATTCTTAAAATAAAGTTACTGGTATTTTGAATAAAAAACTAGTTATATTTTTAAACTGTAACGGTAATTTTCCGCGATTTTGGAAAATTACTGTTTTTGGTTCGGTTCTAAAATCTCGGGCGCCACCCTTTAGTTATTTAAGAGGTAAAGAGCCCACTATCAAAACTTCAAATCTACGGGTAAAGTTCAAATACTACTAAATAAAACACCTGATTACAGTAAAATAAGAATCGCCAGTTCCCATGAATCGCTTCGGTACTTTTGGTGCAGGGCTCCTACGCCTTCCTCGTTTGTTCTCTGTCTTATACTCGAGACACTGGCGGGGATTGCTTACGCTGCACCGTAAAAGCACTGACTTGTGGAAGGGAGGCAGATTTCGAACCTATATGCTAAACGGGATGTTTGCGCCCTCAGGATAGTAAAACAAATAGATGACGCAAGTCGCTGATTCACCAACCGGTCGTATTTGGGTGGCCTGAGAAATACGAGGACACTGGCGGGGATTTCTCACGCTGCACCATTGAAACCAATTCCTTGGTCGAAAGGAAGGCAAATTTTAAACCTATAATCTTAAATGGGATATTTACCCCCTCAGGATAGCAAGACATAAATAGAAGATATATAGATATAACCCTTGTGTCCGTCTGGGAGCTGTTGCACTGTCCGTTGGGCGAAACTGTCAGGAGAAACCAGCTAGGCTTACTTACTGGATACTGGTCGATGTTGGCTGGCTGGGTTTGGTCTGATCTGGTCTGCTGCCGCTGCTGGTCTTCAAGAACGTGATGTTTTCCCGATTATTCGGGCTCGCTTAAATAGCCGGATTTTCCACTATCGACGCGCAGCAATCGAGCTGTCATGGTGGGATGGGTTTTTTCTATTTAATAATGTTATCGGCGAAGGATTAGACAACAATTAAAATTAAATTTTTATATTTTGCTTTGTACTATGCTTAAAAGAAACGATTGCAATCTATGAAAAATAACGAAAATTAAGGAGTCATTTAAAATACAGTGACTGAAACAATGAAGTAACAAATTAGGACGCGCCGGATAAATAAATAAAATTTCTACTACGGCTCGAAACAAACTAAAACTTAAGTAACCTCGTTTCACACCCCTTTATTACAAAACAACACGTTAATAAAAAAGGTCATTACTTACGTGAATTGAAAGACTTTTTTCTTTAATATCTATTTTTCCAAATACAGTTCCATATCAGTTACATTGTAACGGTTGCACAACGAATAACACGAAAAATAGACCTACTGTATGAAAACAAATTACGATACCTGTACTATTTAAAAACATACTTTTGAATAAAGTCAATTATAATGCGGCTAATAAACCAGAACCAAAAATTATTTTTATAACAATACTCGAATTAAACAAAAATATATTTTAACCGAACTGTAACATTAAAATATTGACGAAAATATTAAATAGAAAAATTTACTTCTTAATAAAAATGCTATAGAGAAAAATCAGCATTGATTTGCTAATACCAATAATCTTAATTACAATTCATAAAATGTTTATTGGCAAAATAGCAAAAATTAATACTAACAAGAAAATGCGGGTCTGTTTGTAAACATCCTGACTTCTCATACGCGTATGATCCTACCAATCTGCTAACTACTTTAGTATTTTGGATCATATCAAACGTCTTAAATCAGTTTTTGATCGATTAGGTCCAAGTAGCTTAGACTCCAGCTAGATTACTCACCAAAACCATTTAATACATGGGACACATAACACCTCTACAAGGTATAAATCAAACTCGAATAAAAAAATATTCTTTAAGGTATATTTAAATTAATTTAAAATTTACCTTACCATTTCTAATAAGCCGAAGAAATATGTATTTCTAGTTTAGTTTGAATTATTTCAATTTTTTTGAATGGTTTTTAATAGTTTTTTTTAATATTTCCAAATTTTATTTTTTAATCAGGATTCTCTCACATAGAAAGGTCAATAAGTTATTTAGATTTGTATCCTTTTTCTAAGCTTGTCAATATTACCACAGAAACTGAAATAGGTACCTCTTTAAATTAAATCACTATTACTTTCCGTTATTTCCCAACACTTTTGCTATTGAGCATCAATTTCACATTCAAAGACAAGAGTGCCGTATTTTTTTGAAAATTTCAATTATTTTAATAATGTTTGTTTTGTTTTGTATTATTTTTTTATAATTATTAGGTTTTGCATGGTTCTCCAGTTTATTAATTGTTTCATGTCTCTTTTTTCTATTATGGCGTAGTTCATATTTCTTTTTATTTCTGTTGTATAGGATCACTATGAATATTACTGCTGTAAGTTTTTATGATAAAGAATTCTTTTGGCGGAGGTGCACTGGACGATTAATATAAGACTTTGCAGAAATAATTGAGTTACTAGCTCTAAGTTTTTATGTTTTCCATTTTTTAAAGCACACATGGTAATGATCTTACAAATGAATAAAGTTGCTCTTGATATTTTCTTTCATCTTTCGTCTGTACATACTAATTTGTTAAAGGCTTTATCGTCACTATTATTTCCTTGTATTTGGAGGTAAGAATTTATATCACTTTTTCTGTAGTTAACTCATATTATCTTGTTTATCTCCTGTGTCTAATTGGTTTTCTTTATGTAATCTTTTTTTTACTGTCATTTCCACTATTCATATCTTATACTTACTTGCAGCACAGAAAATAAATAAATAAAATATTTAACAATAACAATATGTTCACGACAGAAGAAAGACGCTCTCTCGACGAAGACTCGGTTACTACTAAACACGCAGCTCGATGATTAAATAAAATTAATTTTCGATATATAACCTACTAATGTTTTTTTTAATAATAAATAGTTATGCCTATACGTACTAAGTGTATTTTCAGTAGCGGAATATATAACTTTAAGTCCAGTTATAAAAGTTTGAGTTTTTATCCATTCATCTCTGACTGGTTTCCTTAGCAAGCTATAATGCTGGTCCCACAAAATTACATCTAAATTCAAGACCGCTTCCAAAAATTTATCTTCATTAATTTCAACCTTGAAGAAGTAAATCACATTAAATAGGTAAATTTTAAAACCAAAGATAGAAATAATAAAATATAATATAAAAATTACATTTGATAGTACATTTTAAGAATCGCTACACCAATCAATTATTAACATTTACAATATTAAGCAAGTAAATAAAATTAGACATTGGGTAAAAATTCTAATATAAAAATAAGAAAAATAAATATAATATAGAGATTACTACTACTAGTTAGAACTAGTATGGATAATCCAATCCAACTTTTCATGTCAGAAATATTATTTTTCGCGCCTGATTAAAAGAAAGGAACCTTATTAGCTAAACTCTGCAGGCCCCATTTTTTACACCTTAGTGCTCCAGGATCAAAATCAAGGAAGTGGCAAATTTAAGACTTTTGGGCGCCGGCAAACATGGTTGTGCCTTTGATGCACTGTACAAGAATTTTAAAATCCCCATTCAATGTCAATTAAAATTTCTTTTAAAGACGGATATCCATTATTACTCTGTACTTTTTTACCCAATAAGGCTTAGAGACAGTGTTGGAAAATAAATAAAAGTGAAGGGCACCGTCATAAGCAAAACTATAAAAAGGATTAACCATGGAAGGAAACTGAAGATCCAAGAAAAATATTAAGGTGGAAGACCTCAGAAAGGAACTGTCTTAAGAAGTGCAGCATGCTCCAGACCTGGTCAAAGGTTAGGTATACCAAAAGCAAAGATCTGGAATTCGCCAAAGATCCGAAGAGACTTGTTCAAATTTTGTAAAACTAAAAAAACATTTTGTAAGTGTGTTATCAAATATTTTAAAATTTGGAAATTGATAAATTTTCTATTAACATGGAAACAACTGAAAGAACTATAATAAAAATAAGGAGTTTCCAATCCTCTCTTGGCGATAGGTTGCACACCTGCTCCCTTTTAAGTTTTTGGAAAAATGCCTTGACGTAGAAAAATACAGCAACTGCTAAGGGAGAAAAAATCACAAGACGATCAAAAATAAAATTAGTAGCTAACTGCTTGTAAAAAGTTTGGCTTTTCCTCTAGATCTATAAATATTTTCGTTTTTAAAGTAAGGTATGGAAAGAAATTTTTACAGAAGTTGGTTCTATATTGGTTTATTCGTCTTCAAAACAGAGATTAAAAAAATCTTTTCTTTTTTGTGGTTAAACATTTTCCTGCAATTTCAGGATATAATTAATATCTACTTCCAGAACGTTACCATATTCAGAATCGTCCGATATAGACACAGCATCGAGATTATCTATTTTTTCCCTAGTTATCCAACTTAAAACACTGGTTAGCAGACTCTGACTCATACTATGTCCAAACAGGTTGGCTGTATCTAAATACATCACAAACGAAGCTAGATTCGTATGATCAAAATTTCATAAGTGGAAGTTGTTGGCTTCTGCTTTTAGAACATTACAGTGCAGTCACTGTAGTGTTCTACACCACATCGTTCTAAAGGAGTGTATCATGCCAATAACGTCATAATTGTATTATATATATATATATATATATATATATATATATATATATATATATATATATATATATATATATATATATATATATATATATATATATATATATATATATATATATATATATATATATAATATATATATATTTATATATTTTATTAAAGGAGTGCATCATGCCAATAACGTCACTTTAACTCCAGTTATTCGTAACACAGAGTCCCAACTTAAACTCGGTGAAGTATAACATTGTGCAAGATCCAACTTGTTCAGATTTAGAATAGCTGTGCAAAAAGCTTTAAACGAGTCCATTAAGATAGGAACATCAATTGGTTAGTATATTTTGGTGTAGTCCATTAGGTTTTGACACTTTCTTTAGAAATTATGATTCCTCGGTATAAGTTACATAAAAAAATGTATTCCTGTAGAAAACCTGTTAGGCTAGCCGTTTTCGAGAAAACACTCTCCAAAGAAAATAGTGCATGCATGGTCGCCCAAGCAAAATAGTATTCCGGCATTTTTTTGAAAGGCGAGAACAATTTATTTTTTTAATTACACTTTTATTAACACAATTAAACTCGAATAAAATTAATTTTTAAACCTTATGTAAAATTCGTTTACCGTAACTAGATACTATTTTGATGTAAAAATTTTTATTATTATTGGGCGACCATGCATGCACTATTTTCCTTGGAGTGTTCTCCTTTAGCCTGACAGGTTTTTTACAGGAATATCTTTTTTATGTTATTCATACCGTGGAATTAGAATTTCTAAAGAAAACTGCAAAAATATGACGTTTAATAAAAAAAAATCATATGCCAAAACTCAGATGACTATCTTAAACGGTTCCAGAGATATAAAATAAAACCTATATCCCGGTGCCATCTTTGAATCGCCATAGCAACCTTATGACGCATTTGCGGACCTATGTTGATATGAACTTTTCTTGATAATTTAACATGTAGAATCACCCCTAGAATTATTCGAACGGTATTTTCGGACACACTGTATAAAAAACAGCAGAAAAATAAATTGTCCTTGGTTTTTTTTTAAATAGCCTCCTGGTATACTAAAGCATGAGCCACCGCTGGCTGGAAGAGTTATTTTAATACAGGATGAAGAATAATGCTAGATGGATGACTCCAACGCCCTTATTATCCTTCACAATACTAAATTAAATAATTCTAACTTTCTGCAATTCTATAAACTAAACTCATATTTTTAAGGTTCGTGACAATATGTTTTTAACCCATAGTAAAAATAAAAGCTTTTGCTTAATATACTCACATCATAGTAAATGGAACTTTCCTCAATAATATCCATTAAATCTTGGTCAGAAAATATCTTCTCGACACTAGACAGCAGAGTTTTTGTAAGTTTTCTTTTGGTTTCTTCGTCTAACCAGTCTAAGATTAAAAGATTCTTTTTAAACTGAGTTTTTACGTTTCTTATTAAGTTTGTTACATTTGCTCGAATATTTTCGTTGAAGTATCGTTCAACGTAAGCTAAATTGATTGCTGGACTTAACCTACAAGATAATAATAATTTTAATTTTATTACAGTATAGAGCACACATTACTTTCGAACCTTTTTAATAATATTTCTACATTAAATATAATAATTTATAAAGGAAATCCCATCTCTAATTTAATCAAACCAATACTTCGCATCTGTTCTTTCCCTGTTTACGTTTTTAATATATCTATATATATTAGTAATTCTTCAATGCAATAATCAATGTTTTTGCGGGTGTAAAAATGGTTTTCCATAAATAAATAGCTAATCTTTAGTTAAAAAATACTTAGATATGGCATATTTCTATTAGGTTCAAAAACAAACTATTTTGTTAAAAGCTTTTTTGTTTAGGTAAACATTAGTGTACTTGGGCTAATAATTTGAAAAAAGAATTTAAAAATTTACTTAAACAATGTTTATTCTTACTATATAATACCTTTGTCTAGTTGCTTCCACGCAAACATCCCATCTTGGTTTTCTAGAAAATTCTCCGTTCATTTTTCTTAAATACTCATATGCCTTATCCAGTATGTTTGAAGGTAAATAGTTTATTAAATTTTCCACAATATGCCATCCCATAAAATTTGCTAGAACCCTACAAACAAAAACTGGATATAGAAACTCTATGTATGTAGAACATATTCAGCAAGCACCTTAGGGATTTCAGATATATACCCAAATAATCTGTATTTTAAAAATGTAGTAAACTGTTTTGTTTGGTTTCATAAAAATAAAAAAAACAAACAAAAAAAGTCCTACAGCCTCTAGAAAAAGCCGATCCTACAATACATATTTTCAATTCGGTTTTTAGAGAACCTAAATCCCATTGCCCAGTTATATTATTTAAGTATTTTGTTTATATATTTTGGAGAGATCGTAAAAAAAAGCAAGTAGGATTACAAAGATAGGTGGCAAAAAGGTCACGCGGACCATCCCATTTAGCTTAATTGTAGTATCAAATGTGTAACGGCATGTATTATGTGATCTTAGAATGTGTTGACTTCGTCACAGTGACCAAGTCGTGCTCTGAGCGACCAAAGGAGCAGTTACTGATTTTTAAAATTTGGAGTTGAAAATAAGAAAAAGATTTCAATTATTATAGTAAACTCGAGAAAAGTCGACAAACTTAATGTGGGTATGGACAGAGAGGGATCGGCAAATACATTTAGTATGGTACGTTCCACAATAATTCGTTGATTTCTCGTTTTACCTGCTACTGTTCGTAAAACTCAATATACTTTGGGTACCCGCAGGTAGGTCCGGACTTAAAATTTTCTTTATTTATTAATGTACCTACTTTTTGGTATATTATGTAGGTTATAGGCAAATTGCAGGTGTTGAATATAAAGCAGAGTCTTTTCATCTTAGTTCATTAGTCGTTTGGAGTTTGTCAAGGTATTTTCGTGTATGTTATTGAGCATCCAAAATAGCTAACCTAAACTATTAATATTAGTAGGTAATCAGGACCTGTACCCTTTCAAAAGGTGCGGTGCCTACACAATAGATATTTGTCAGGCAACCTATTTATACATAGTTGGGTTTTGCACTGAGGGTTGTAATTTAAATTTTATTGCGGTCAAGAAATTAACGAATTATTGTGAAACGTACCATACACCGAGATCGTTGCGTATATAAGCATCTACGTCAACATGGGTATCAAAGGATGAAGGACGTTCATAACCTGGAAAGAGGAGGTGGTTTTAAAGTTTTGAAACTTATCTAAGATTCGGTTAGAAAAAGTACAGAAAGTAATGGTAAACGGAGTTCAGATTAGAGTTAAACTCACAACGGTAAATGTCGAGGAGCACTCCTTAGGCGAAGGTCCTTCTAGGACCTCCGGAATATTTTTCTTTTTGGCATGCCATCATTATTTCTTTTATATATGAGATAGGAAGTAAAAAAAAATAAAGGAAGAACGAAAACCGACACATATTCAGAATTTGAAAAGTCTGTTATGGCTTCAGAAGTCCGTTACTGGGCATATGTGAAGTACGGCCTTAGGGGAGAAAAGTGGTCTACCATTTACTGAATATTTTTGTATTTGTAAGTACAGTAAACTCTCAAGGAAGAGACAGCCTCTCACATCATATATGAGTGCCCTGCACTTACATACTGGAGAACAAATCAAAACCTCATGGTGGACACTAACCACCAGGAGGCTGGAGACCAGAAAAGAACAGTAAAAGGGCTACTACACCTGTCTAAGGTGTCAAACCTTTTTAACTGAAACAAATACACAAGAGATACAACAAGCCCTGTAGGCTGCAGTGTCGAGGCGGACAAAACCTCAACTTGTGTATTTAGATTATCAATCAATCAATCAATCAATCAAACTCTCAACTATCCGGCTCGCCGCTGTCCGGACTTCTGCTTATCCGGCTCGCCTAGGACGCGGCGCCGCTAGGCAAAGCAGGCAAAAATAGAAGATTTTTTTTTAGTATGTAGATAATTAAAATGTATTTAATATAATATACATATTATATATATATTTTTACAAACTTTTATATAAGTATATATATAATATATATTTTATATATATATATATATATATATTATATATATATATATATATATATATATATATATATATATATATATATATATATATATATATATATATATATATATATATATATATATATATATATATTTTATGAAATTTTCTCATACCTTAATAACTAAAAATGTAAGTTCTGAGTTAAAATAAATTTGTATAATAAAATTGCGTATGTTTGGACATTAATTCGCCTTTTTCGTTATCTGGACTAGCTGTCCGCCACCTTAGGCCGGATAATTAAGAGTTTACTGTATATGTAATGTGGGCGTCATTTTTTGTTATTTGAACGATCGATTGGTACTTGTCAAAACTATTTACATTCGATACCTAGATCTTTCTTTTCTGTAATAAAGTATCGGTTTTCTGTTCCATTAAGTTTTTCTGAAGCATGTGCACTCAACTATCCTTAAGAGAGAAGCTTTGGAAAAAAGCAAGGCCAATGGTAATATTAAAATCATCCGCAATAAGTTTTTTTTTTAAATTCGGGTTTTTTAAAAAAGGCATTCCTTATGTATTGTGAGTCCCATTAGTACCATAAATTGTTAGGCTGGTTTCGAATGTCAAAATAATTATGTTACATATTCTTTAACATGGGGTTAAATCTTCTAACCAATTTGTGCATCTTGATTAAGACAAATTAAATTAACGGCAACTTAAACGAATTGCATAGGAGTGGTGAAAATGACCGGGCTGCATAACATTAGTCAAACATATTTTAATATGTATAATAATTTTTATTACGTAAAGTTTAAAACATTAATTTACATTTTATTAAACTACCGAATGTGATTAATCAACGTTAAAATATTTTAATAGTTAACAGTTTTCACTTACTGTTAAATACAAAAAATGACTCACCTTTTATCGGTAATGCGTAACAATTTTTCCAACTTTTTAAGGTAAATTGGCTCTGAAACACTAATTATTTCATCGTAACTTAATTCTACTGTATTTCCCAGAACACCTTGTAGATACATGTACCAGTTGATTGTGTTAAACTCGTGCAGTAGTTCAGATAAGGTATATGGGTTGTACATATTTGTTTGATTCGATTTTTTTGAGTCTTCAGATATCTGAATTACAGCAAAAACAAAATAGAAATAAAAAATTTAGTAGTTTTAGAGAAGTGTAAAAGTAATACTTAATTGACGTATTATTTTCTAAATACAGGGTGTTTTAAAAAACATGCGCCAACGCTCGGCTGGAGATTGGCCATCCAAAAATAATAGAAAAAGTTTTAATAAACATGGGTCCGCAATCGTTCCGTTACTGAGATACAGAATGTTGAAAATTAAAAACTCTTTAGAGGTATTTGGTTGAAACTTTGGTTAAATTATGTGACGCATAAAAGGTAATTTTTCACCTAAATGAATTAAATTTATTTCCAGCAGAGGCGTGCATAGGGGTAAAAATATTAATATTATTCTAGAAAAATATGGTTTCATTTATCAAAAAATACCAAGAGGTAGTTTTGATTAAGTTAGAAGCAAGAATTTTTAAAAGACTATAAAAATATTGGAAAAGCAGTGGCGTACCATATTTTTCTACAATAATATTAATATTTTTACCCCTATGCACGCCTCTGCTGCATAGGGGTAAAAATAATAACCTAAATAAATTCAATTTATTTAGGTAAAAAATTACCTTCTACATTACATTACATAACTTAACCAAAGTTTCAACCAAATACCTTTAAAGAGTTTTTAGATTTTTAAGAAATACCTAATATTTTTTTAATTTTCAACACCCTGTATCTCAATAACGGAACGATTGCGGACCCATGTTTATTAGAACTTTTTCTTTTATTTTTGGATGGCCAATCTCCAGCCGAGCGTTGGCGCATGTTTTTTGAGACACCCTGTATAGCTTGGTCATAGATGAACAATTTATTTTCAAAAGACAACTAAGTTTCCTATCATATAAATTTCATTGCCTTTTATTGATAATTTAGTGATTATATTAAAAAATTGCGTACACTAAATTATATTAAAACAAAATTACACAAGTCTTTTAGTTCTTTCTCTCTTCGTATATTGCATTTAAAACAGGTTTTTTTCCAGTTGTTATAATTAAATAATAATATTAATATTTAATATGTACAAGGCATCTCTTGGTTTGTAAGTAATCTTTAAACTATTTAGATTAATTTTTCCTTCAAGCTTTTTCCTTTATTTAAAAGTTAACATTTTATAATAGCCTAATAAATAATTGATGAATAGTTGAACATCTAACTAAAAAAAGACAATTGGTATTACCTTTGCTAACTTTAATAAAAAATCTAAAACTCTGTTTTGTTCTTGCCGAAGATTGTTACTTTTAACTTTAAATTGAGAAGCCACATCTACCATATAGT
>JAHBCN010018915.1:0-16491 GCA_019359885.1 Listronotus oregonensis
AAAATTTAAATTTTTAGCCTTTAATTAATTGATTTCCTTTAACAAACATGCTTGTAATAGGCCCTTTCATCACATTTTTTTTTTGTGCGCATGCGTCAGTATCAGCCATTTTTTTCGTACTGTTTTTTGTAAACAATCATGTTAAAGGGCCTGTAAACACATAATTAAAATAAAAAAATACTAAAGAAACTAAAGTTATTGGAGAAAAGAAACACGAAAATAAAGAAAAAAGTGCCTTAATCAGCAAATGAGTTTTTTTAATCGATTATTATTATGATATCAGTACGAAAAGGAACGACGAAGCGGTGTTGTTATGGAGTATGAAAGAGTGATACACGCTATAAATCATTTAAATACAATACATATTATTTTATATAACGATATAACAATTGTATATATGTGGTAGGCCTAATTAGAACAAAATTATAGATACTTTTTGTATCAGCTCACTTCTTTTTCCTTTTTGAGGACGTCCATGACATTTGAGCCACCTTTTTAATTGCGTACAATTATGGGCTTCAACTGAATTAAAAATCAGTGAAACACCATCAACGATTTTTTCCAGTAAATGATTTAATTGGGGAGATAATACTGCATTCCCAGCCATTGTCAATCAAAACAGTACGAAACTTTTGAATTGCCGCTATTTCAACATGGCGACTGCGTTTGCGCTTGTCACATGATGAAAAGGCCTATTGGTAATCGTAATTTACTACTACCAAAGATAATACTACTACGGATAAGATGAACCATTCAATGCTATATTTTTGATACCCCTAATGGACTTTGGCTAACGCGAGCCGATGTCCATCGAGATATTTTCGCGCTATCCTTGAACGAAAGTTAAACAGTGTTGCCGGCAGGCCTTTATTATTGGCGTGATGAAACGCGACTGGAAAATACACAAATCGTTTAGCCGCCCGTTTTCGCAACTTCGTGTTCCGAATAAGGTACAAGCGACAGACATTGACAATGTCGCACATGGTTTCGTACCTCGATTCGCTGGGGCAGGGGTTACCGACTTAATTTTATTCGCATTTACGGAAGCATTGACATCTCCGAACTGATTCAAAACGCCCCATTTAAATGAACCATCTATTCGTAGTAGTATTTTATCTTTGCTACTACTCAGAAGAGTAGTTAGTAATTGAATTACTTTTTAAAAGCAATTGCAACAGCTCTGTCTGGAGGTTAGATTATTAGCAAAAACTTTTGCGAGTACACGAATTTTTAAAAAATTAATGTTCTTTGAAAATTTATGTACGAGAAAAAATGTTTCCTTATTAATTCAGCAATGTCCGTGGTTCAATAAGAAACTTTTACACCTAAACGATACTATCAAATTTAAAAAAATGACGAGGGAGATTGAGGCCATGTAACGCGCGTGTGTTGCGAGCACGAAAGGGTCGGTATAATTAATTGTCAATTAATGCCCAAGTTAGTTAGGATATTTTTTTAAAGACCCCGGCGATCCTTTTCTAATTAAATTTTGAATATCATAATTTTTCTTGATTTTTTTTCGGAATGAACTTCGATTTTAGGCAACCAATCTGACAGTTTTTGAATGACAAGTAAATAAAAATACATAATGTTTATTTTGTGTATGTTTAGTTGTGGTTACTACTATAATCGTTTATTTATAGAAAGTCATGCATTAATAAAGGCTATTAAGGAATAATTTTGTGTATGTTAATAATAGTCATAAATAAACAATCGCCGAAAAAGATTATTTAGAGATATGAAAAAATAAAGCTTAGTTAGCCATGAATGTTTATTGGTATGTCAAAAATTATACCTTTCAATTTTTTTGCAATTCTATAAAAAATAAAGCAAAAATTAGATGCAATAAATATTTCCACCTATTAATATCGCCCTGGGGGATAAATATCTAATATATAAATATTTTGGGTTTTCATGGTGATCAAACAAAAAACGAGTTTCTGGTTGACATGCTCAAAATTGTAATGTTTTTTTTTTATAAAAGTAGGCAGCTCAAAAAAAAAATTTAGTGGCAGTTAACTTACAAGAAAATATAAATTGTGACTCGAAAAAAAAATTGGAAATTATTGCTTTTTGGCACGACATAATTAAAGAATACAGAAACCAAGTAAGAATCCAATTACTAGTAACTGAGAATAACGCACATACATACACCAATAAAAACTGTGACACACTGTATATTATATATTACTGTTTTTTTTTACAAAAATATTATTAAACATTAAAACCTGTTAATGTTTGTAAAAATTATAAATCCGCCAGGTTTCAATATTTAACATTTAAAATGTCATATATTTTATGCTAATTAAATTACATGGATACATGTATAATTTTAGCGAATCCAAGATTTTTTAAATATATATATATATATATATATATATATATATATATATATATATATATATATATATATATATATTAAATAGATTATAAGAAAAAATAAAATTAACAAAATAAAGAAATAAAAATATCACGCGCAATCAAATGATTTATTTAAAAACATAAAAAACGTACTAATTAGACACGGAGTCTATTAAAATAATAAAAATATTAGTTCCGGGTGACCCTGGGAGATTTATAAGTGTTTTAAAGGTATACAAATAATATAGACTGAGAGAAAATTGCAAATAATTATTTTTAAAAAACGATTAAAAATGTGATGTCTTAAAAAACAAATTTACAACTCATGGTTTAGAAATTCAACGACCCGCTTTATTTTTTGCAGGGAAAGAATTTGATCTAATGAACCCCAACTTCCTGGCAACCTGTACTAAATCGTTAAGTACAAAGTATTTGGAAGTAGTATCTAAAGCTGACAAAGAAAAAGAAAACCTAAAGCAATAACCTCTTTGGACAGGGCCTACTTGATGCCCTTGTAAGGCAAAAAATATAAGCTGTCAGTCACAAAACATTTTTTTTTAATATAACATTTAAAACATATATCATTTTTTTTTATATTTATACATATATACTGATCGCCAACATACTCTTTTAAAGCGCAAATATGCCGACTGTAATTTGGACGGCGCGGCGGTTTTCTAAAACAAAATCAAGATTTTTTTATAAATACGTACACTTACAGCCATCTAAAAGGTACAACAATCACAATGGAGATATGTAGTCAAACAAAAAAAATAATAAATGCAGTGGCGTAGCTACGTAACTAAGAGCCCTGGGGCAAATAGGGAACTGGGGCCCTATCTATACTGGTTAAAATATAAATACCTTAAAGGTGCAGAGATATTCAATTATAAGCTTTTTATCGCCAGCTGTAGTGCAGTGTAACGCAGTAGACAATATTTAAATAAAAATAACACAATTTATTGCAACAGGGATACCGTCAATGTCTACATTATGTAACACTAAAAGAAAACCTTAACGTTATCTGGAAATATTTACACATAGTTTGCGCAAATAAATAAAAGAAAAAATGAGTAACAATACCAATATTCATTTTATTTATAATAAAAACGTGGAATAAAACTAAATCCATGAATGAACATTTAGAGTGCAATGGATAACATGAGTTAAAAAAAATCGAGAATGTACCTCTGCTTTAAAATGTTGTGTAGGAAGGTAAAATTGCATTTTACTTTGAAATTCGTACAAAAACATACTTAAGATATGTACTGTAATACTTATATAATAACGCCCTCATTATAATAATGTTTTATTTTGAAATAAAATAATTTTCTAATTATTATTTTTTTAATGTTTTAACGATTTAATAATAATAATAATAATAATAATAATAATAATATATTTCATACAAAAATACACAATAATTTTACAAGACAAAGATGTCCAACATAAGTCACAAAGCGAACTTGTGTGTGACTCAGTTGGAACACAGTACATTCTGATGTTATACGCTTGTTACAATTACTATAATAAAATTACAACAAATTAAAAATACAATTACAATAAGGAAATCACAGTGAAAAAGAAAATGTATTTTTACAGTGGTAGACTAGATTAGACCAAAACTAATAATAATACCAACCCAGATAGGACTGACAACAGAATTACATAATCTTTATATTTATATCACAGTTAATCGAATATCACAATTAGGGAGTATCACCTTTGATCCCAGCTATGAGAACAAACCCTGCAGTTCCCCCCGAGCACACGAGACCATAAAAAAACTCTTAAGTTTATTCTTAAATAAAGTTACAGAAACGCGATTAGTTATCCACAACATCCTTATATCAGTCGAAAGAAAATTTAACACTTTGGCAGCCATTATAAGAACTGATTTTGGTAATGATGTTTTATTTGTAAATGGTACCTCAAATAAAATTTCCATGTCCGACCTTGTTGTTTTTATGCTTTGAATTCTTTTTAGATTTAGAGTTAAAGAGGTATTTCTTTTATACAGAGACATGCACAGAGAAACGCAGCATTGTGCCCTTAGAGTTAAAATATTTAAGTTAGAAAATAGTTCTTGAGAGGGATGGTCTCTGGGCTTGTTACTTATAATACGAATAAGCTGTTTTTGAGAAGTTACAAGTGGTTTCAAGTTTGATTCAAATGTACAACCCCATATCGATATACCATATGACAAAACAGAATGCGCCATTTCATACCAAGTTATTTTCAACTTTTTATTTTGTAGCAACTGTAAAGGTAGCATGTAAACTTCTTATCGTGATTTATGATGCAGGATTATTCGTTACGGGCACTTCCTAAAAATTTCGTTTTTGTTTAAATCAGTTGCTATATTTAAAGCCCTCTTGCAAGTTTAGTTTAAGCTATTAGAGATTTCGTAGCAAGGTCGAAAAATCTTTATGTATTGGAAATAATTATTTAACCTTTTCGATGGTCTCTTAGGGAACCGAGGGGCCCGCATGATCTTGGGGCCCCGGTGCACTGCACCGCCTAGCCCTCCTAGAGCTATACTACTGAATAAATAGCCTAAATTGAAACAATAAGTATTTTCCTGCTTCATGTAGAAGTCTTGGCAAATTTGTTGGTAGCTTATTCACGCTTGCGGTATGGTTTTATAATATTGAATTTTGAAAATATGCTCTGTAATTTTATTTCTCTAATTTTTTTTTTATCTGTAGAAACGTTTTTTTATACCTTTATTTGTGAAATTATATTTAAACAATTTGTTAAAAATGCCTTTAACTTTTGTTAAACCCACATTAATGTCTTTATTTATATAAAAGACATTTACGGCCGAGTGATGATCGCGTTGTTAAATTTAGCAATGGACTTAGCAGTTTAGAATGTTTAACAAAACGTCATTGTCAGTTTTATTCAATGATTTTAGTAGGCAACCTGTCAAAATCTGACATTTTGTTAAACAATCTAAACCGTTGTCAACTTAGCAAATTGTTAAAAGTTAACAACGGTTTAGAATGTTTAACAAAATGTCAGATTTTAACAGGTTGCCTACTAAAATCATTGAATAACAATGACAATGACGTTTTGTTAAACATTCTAAACTGCCAAGTCCATTGCTAAATTTAACAACGCGATCATCACTCGGCCGTTAATGTTTTACGATTAAAGAGCAGTAAATTTTTTATTTTCAATGATGCATTACCAGACAAAAAAATCAATATAATGTGAAAAAACACTTGCGCATTAAACCTAATCATAAACCAATATTTTACGTGGCAAAATAACGGCCATTTTTACTAACATATTTTTAGAATAAGAAAGATAAAAAAAGACAGATTCGAAAAAAAAATTAAAAAAAATAAACACTTTAAAATGGACATTCTATATAAGCTTAGGGCTTAAGTAGTAAAAGACACTTGTTTTGCTGTTCTAGAGACAAAATCTTTTATAATTTTATTGGTCTTATTTTTTTCGCCGTTATGCTGTAGTTTTGTTTCTTATGAAGGTTTTAAATAATTTTAAAAATAATCTTTTACAAAAAAAATACCTGGCTTTTTTACGGAGGGTAATTTTAGTTATCTAAATTTAATTGAGTGACTCCTGTTTTGGCTTTGAATAGTCAACGAGCGATTTGGAAGCTGCGTAGCTTCTTTGGAAAACGATCGCTATAGGCACGAAAGAACTGTACTTTTAACTCCCGAGGATCCAAGGAGAATTCACCCTCCATGTAAATGACCGTGTGAAAGTACTTTTGATGTTTAAGAGTAATTTCTAACATCATTTTTCTGAATCACACATATTAATTAGCGTGCCTTTGAGTAAATCAAAGTACAAACTTGGTAAGGAAAAAAATTGCCCTCACAGAAAATCACTTTCCAGTACTTGGATGTGCCTCTGATAAAAATTTAAGGAGTTTCTGTCAATGTTTGGATAATTTTCTGTGGTTTAGAGCCAGACCATGGAATCATCCCTATCCCATTATATTAAAACAACAAAAGGCAATATTCAGCAAAAAATAATCATGGTAACCGACCGGATCGTCACCAGAAGGTATAAATTGATAAATAGTCCGGGAGGCCACCGCAAAAAACCAAGCCAATAAGAGATACGCATGAAACATTTTTTTTTATAGTACAATGAACTATAGTCAATTCAATGCGGCACTGCTGCCTCAGCTCAGCGGATTTAAATTGCATTTTTTTATTAAAAAAATAGTTTTTTTTAAATAACTCAAAAACTATTAATTCTAGGAAAAAAAATATAATTAAAATTGATGACCCAATAAAACTACGTCGGTTTTTTTATATTACATTTTTTGTAGCGGTTTTAGTTTTTAAGATATTACCGATTTTTATTTAAAATAAAAACGCAAATATCTCAAAAACTAAAAGTGTTACGAAAAAATGTTATTTACAAAAATTATGCCTTTTAGTAATCTCTATAAAAAAGGTCATATACACCTTTTTAATAAAATAAGTAATAAAGGAGATATACGGAAAAAAGTGATTTTGGCCATTAAAAATTTCGATAATAACAATATTTTTTTGGTACAAATAAGTATACCAGCTCTGATCCATGATTCATCTAAAAATTAATTAAAAATGTACTATTCATTAAATGAAACAAACTAATACACATGTGCCTCAAGGCAATGGGGAATAACCTGGTGGCACGGAAATTTTATTTTTTTTTTTTTTCAATGACTACCCATTCCAATCTGCTTGAAACTTTAAGTTAAATAAAATTTAAAGTTTGTTTAATTGAAATAATAATAATAATAATAAGTGCCTGCTTTATCTGGGTGTTATATACCTGACAGGACGCTTAACATATCTTGATTTCCTATGCTACTATGTGTAAAGCTCATCGTTTAAATATTTTTTATCAATTTAAATATTAACATCAATAATTAATAAAGACAGTTACTCGTTCAGAATGATCTGAAGAAAATTTAATCATATTTTTAATATAAAAAAAAAAGAAAAAAATTATAGTTCATTTAGCATTAAACTTTTAAAACATTTCTCTTATTAAGCTATCTACCCAGTTATTTACTACTTTAAAATATAATCAAATTAAAGTTTAAACACTAATTCAACTGGAAAAAAAATGAATAAACTATAACATTTCTTTATATTAAAAATATGATTAAAATTTTCTCAAGATCATTCTGAACGAGTAACTGTCTTTATAAATTATTAATATTATTATTTAACTCGACAATAAAATTATTTAAACAATGAGCTATACACATATTAGCATACGAGTAGAAGATCGAGAAATGTTAAGCGTTCTGCACTTATTATTTTTTCAATTTAATAAAGTTTAAATTTTATTTTAGTTAAAGTTTAAAGTGGATCGGAATGGGTACAGTTATTGGACCAAAAAATAAATAAATAAAATATCCGTGCCACCAGGCAATCTCCCATTCCTCGGGGCACATGTGTATTAGTTTGTTTCATTTAATGAATAGACCAGTTTGAATTAATTTTTAATAGATCGGAGCTGGTATACTTACTTTTACCAAAAAAATATTGTTTTTAGCGAATTTTTTTATGGTCAAAATTACTTTTTTCCTTATATCTCCTTTATTACTTATTTTATTAAAAAGGTGTATATGACCTTTTTTATAGAGCTTACTAAAAGGCATATTTTTTGTTAATTACATTTTTTTGTAACTCTTTCAGTTTTAAAGGTATTTTAAATTTAAATTGTTAATATCTCAAAAACTAAAAGCTCTACAAAAAATTTCATATAAAAAAACTGACGTAGTTTTATTAGGCCATCAATTTTGATTCCATACCTTTTTTTCTATCAATAGTTTTCGAGTTATATTAAAAAATGCAATTTGAGCTAAAGCAGCAGTGCCGCTTTGAATTGACTATAGTTCAGAGTAATATAAAAAAAAAATTCTTCTTAAAAAGATCTTTGAAAATGGTCGTGAGACCGAAACACGTGTCAGATCTACCTGTATAAAAATTTGTGAAACTTTACACCGAGTGTTTTATTTTAAATAAAAAAAAAAAAAAAATGTTTCATGCGTATCTCTTATTGGCTTGGTTTTTTGAGGTTCCCTTTTTGTCCGGGGGCCGGACAAAAAGGGAACGCCGTTGTTTCAGCTGCGAACTACAAATTTAACAAGCAAAGCATTTTTTTCAGTAAAGTAAACTCCACATGAACTGCAAAACTTTCGAAATTAAAAAACCATCAGATAATTAAAGTTAACGCTTGTCAATTATAAAATATGGATATCCAAAAGAAATGGCATGAACTTAATATTTTGAAGAACAATATGCTCACAAGTATTGAAACGCTTAACAAAGAGAATCACCTTTATGTAAAGGATTTAAAAGAACTTAATTGTGAAGTATTTATTCTAAAAGAACAGTGCAAAGACAGGAAGTCTGTTTGTAGTGAACCACGGGGAACCAATTCCAAGTTGCCACTGGGAGAGGAGCAGCCGGTAGAATGTCCTATAACGAACCAAGCAGATCCAACACATCATACCCCTTTACCTAGCGTTAAAGTGGATCCTACCTGTAGGAATATTCTGGTGCTAGGTGATGAATCAGTTAGATATCTAAATCAAGCTCTAACAACCGAATTAAGACAAACAAACTTTAAGATCCAGTGTATTATCAAGCCCGGTGGAACATATGACAATGTTATTGAAAATTTTGATTTATTGGTGAAAGACTTTGGTAGAAATGACTATGTTGTTATTACAGCGGGAGGTAATGACTTTGCGATCAACAAATACCCCAAAATAAGAAACATCTGGAATAAACTTAAATCATGTATGAATACAAATTTCATTTTTTGTCTACAATGGTTTTGTCCATCAGTAAGATTTATATGTTTAATGATAGGCTTATGAATTTTTTAAATAAGGTAAATTGTGTTTCAGAGGGGGTCTTTTCTTTTATTAATATAATGAATGAGTGGGGTAGTAAACTTAAAAACCATGTAATAGCAAAGTCTATTGCAAGTGAAGTGAGTCTCAATGTTAGTATCTATAAGTCTCTCATATATGTCCCATTGGTAGAGTCATCCGACGATCCACATCTAAAATGTGCCAATTTTAGTTGTGAAGGGGAGAGTACCTCTGACAAAGAGGATTCTGCTTTGTTGCCTGACACTGTTCAGCCCCTAACCCCGCCAGTTAATAGTGAAGAGAGTGTTTTTTTAGATTAGGCAAATCCAATTCATCCCCTTTATTAAGGAATGTACAATCATTACGCAGTAGTTCAGGTAGTATTTTATATTTTAATTCTGGAAGTACACTGGCACATTTTGATGAAATAAATTCTCTAGTAATAAGGAGTAACCCTTGTATTGCATGTATTTCTGAGACTCACTTGACTGATGATATCAATGAGTGTGAAGTAAACATAGATGGTTATTTAGATATTAGACAAGATAGCTGTAGTAGGCATACTGGAGGGGTACAGATGTATGTTAGAAAATTTAATTGTTTCAAAAATAAAGAAATTTGAATACTCAAAAATTTATGGCTTTTAAGTGTATTAGTTAGATGGAATGAAAAAAAACTTATCATAGTTTGTATTTATCATTCGCCTAGCAGTAGTGATGCACATTTTTTAAAATTTTTTTTGAACAATATTGTGATGAATATATCTGTGATATTAATGTACCACTAATTATTGTGGGAGATTTTAATATTAATTGGTTGGGTGATTTTATATATACAAATAGATTAAAAAAATATACAAATGACGTTGCTTTAAATCAATGTGTGACTGGTTTTACTAGAGAACAATTCATGGTGGTTCAATTATAGATCTTGTTTTTGTGAAAAATGTAAATATGAAACAGTGTGAGGTTCTTAAAACCCTAGGATTAGTGACCATTATATTGTTCAAATAGATATAGATATTTTTTATAACCAGAAAATTTCTCCCATTTTTTAGAAACCCGTGGTAAAGATTAAATTATACATTGATCAAGGAACGGCTATCATTAATGCATTGGGATTACCATATAAGGGATATTAATGTAAAGTTTACACATTTTTTTACTTCAATTTTAAGGGTTTTGGATTTAGTTGCCCAAAAAACAAATCAGGATTTTACCGAGATATAAAGTATGGTGGAATGAAAGGGTTGAAAGGGCTGTTTTTGATAGAGATCAAAGTTACAAGCAGTTTATGCAACATAAAAGTGAGGAAAACAAGCAACTTTATAAAAAAATAGAAACAAAGTGGTCAAAACGATACGTAATGAAAAAAGAGTTTTTTTTTGAAAGCCGAATAGATAATTGTAATAATTCTACTGAAATGTGGAGGACTCTTAAGGAATTTATGCCACAAAATAAAAAACAAAACTATTTAAATGAAATAGAATTTAATAATAATATTGTAGAAACTGACACAAATAAATTACCTGATTTACTTAATAAGTATTACATTGAAAGTGTAGCCGATATTGTTGATAATATAGATAAAAGGACACTGATTCCAAACTCTGTCAATCTACATAATAATAAAACTAATTTTAACGAATTTCAACTTCTTAGCAGGGAAACTCTTAAAAAGATTATCTTTTCTCTTCCAAACAGAAGTAGTCCTGATGAAATCCATGTTGAATTTTTAAAGAATGTGTATGATAGTATTGAGGACCCTTTGCTAAACTTAATAAACTCTTCTTTAGAGCAGGGCGAGGTACCCTCGGCGCTTAAGGTAGCTTGTGTTGTCCCTGTTCCCAAAAAAAAATAATGCAATTTTGGCCGCAGACCTCCGTCCTGTAAACATGTTACCAGCTATAGAGAAAGCTCTAGAGAAATATGTATATGAACAACTTTTAGAGCATGTGGAAACAAACAGCTTAATAAATGATTTTCAATCGGGGTTTAGAAGAAAACATTACTGTGAAACTATGATTCAAAGTGTGCTTGATGAGTGGAAGTGTTGTTTGGATGAGGGTGTAGGAACGTTGGCGGTTTTTCTAGATTTAAAAAGAGCTTTTGAAACCATAGACCGAGAAATTTTAATTTCAAAATTACAAAAAATGGGATTAGGGGGTACTGTATTAAAATGGTTTATAAGTTATTTGGATAACCGAAAACAAAGAGTAAGGTTGAATGGTGAGTTATCAAATGAAATTGATAATAGTCATGAAGTACCTCAGGGAAGTATATTAGGACCATAACTGTTTGTTTTATATATAAATGACATTGTGGATGTAGCGGATGATGTTAGCATTCACCTCTTTGCTGATGATACACTAATTTATGTACCAATTAAAAATCTGGAGAGCAGTGTTATTCAAATAAACAATGTTCTTCAAAAAATATATAAATATACTTGTGAAAATTCATTGAAGGTGAATGCTGACAAGAGTAAATGTATGATAATAGGAAATGAAAGGATGTATAGTGAATTTGTAAATGGTAATTATAATGTGCACATAAATGGTTCTAGTATTGAATGTGTCAAAAAAAAAATAAGTATTTAGGAGTGATAATAGATAAAGATTTAAAGTTTAAAGAACATGCTAATTATATAATATCTAAATTAAGTTATAGTATTAATTATCTTTCTAGGTGTGCTCCATATTTATCCATGTGGACAAAAATAACTATTTATAATACGTTGGTTCTTTCTCATTTAACTTACTGTTCTACCATCTTGTATCTGCTGAACCAAAATGAATTATCTAGAATTCAAAAATTGCAAAATCGAGCCATGAGATTGATTTTATCATGTCCAAAAAGCGCTCCAATCAGATTCATGCTAGACTGTTTAAAATGGTTACCTGTTAGGCTGTATTTCGAATACCTCACACTAGTTTTTATTTTCAAAATTAACATTGGTCAGGCTCCCACATATTTGGTCAATAAGCTGGTTCGCACCAGGGAAGTACATCGTTATAACACAAGAAGGCAAAATTATTTCTTTGTTCTTCCAAAAAATAAAAAAATGGGAGAAAATTCAGTTTTCCACAGGGGTCTGATAAGATTTAATGATTTACCGCATGAAATCAAATCTTCGAAGTCTGTTGATGTTTTTAAAAGAAAATTAAAATTGTATTTCTTGGAGGGTTAAAATTATGATCCGTATAAGTTTTTATTATTTTGGTGACTTTATATATTTTTTTTGTTTTCTTTTTTTCTATAAGTTGATGTTTGTTTTGTAATTGTTGTTTTATTGTATATATATATTTTTTTTGTTTTTGTGACTATATTTTTTAATTTTACGTGTTTTGGACAGGGTTTTTACAGATTTTAATTTGTATAATTTTAAGGACTGTACCTATAGTAAATTTTGTAATTAGTACTTTGTGCTAAATAAAGAATTTAATAATAATAATAATAATAACTGCACTTAAATACACATATTTTTTAAATCATAAAATGAATTGCATATATAATTAAAACAAGCTAAAAATAATAATAACTGGTTTATTCTCTTGTCATCACTACTAGTCTTAAATGAAGTATTCTACTGAGGTAAAACCTAACGACAAGAAAAAACATTGACGTCACGCACTGACGAAGTTCCCCTATAAACCAAGAATTGGAGCTTTTAAAAAATACTGCCGGCAGCAAACGATCAGTAAAAGTACGTATTTTATATAGGTAGAATAGTTTACATAATTAGTTACACCAGTGTTATTTTTATTCCACAAAGTATAACCAGTGTAGTATAAACAAACAATAGAAAAATCAAAATGTCCGAAAATAATATTCAAAGTTACATGGATTTTGTGATGCCTCTAGTGCTAAATTCTGGAAAGGTAAGTATTATATAATATTTAACAAAAACCTTGCTAGCATAAAGAATAGGAAAAAAAAATAAAGTTTAATAAAAAGTCTGTTATTACTGCAACCTTGACCAAGAGTAACTGATTTTTAATGTATACTTGTTGTTTGAAATATTTGCGATTTGCAATATATGTAATATATTATGTTATGAAAATTTCACACCCAGTACTTTCGACCAATTGCATTTTGTTTTGTTACCATAGCAACTAAAAAAATTCCGGAAATTTTCATCTTACTTGGGGTAAGGAGCATAAAATTACACTGGAAATTTTTTGACGTTTATAATTAAAATTACATTTTTCAGGATATATCGAATTTATTCAATAAATAATATCTTAAGTTAATAAGTGAAAATCCTTTAACAATTTACCAAATATTTTTTATTATGTAGTTGATTATTATACTTTACTTGTTATATATAATTAACAATCATTTTTAAGCAAAGCGTCTAAATGTTCCTGGAATTCCTTAGCCACTTCTTCTTTCTTTAATGGGGATAAATAAGGACACATTCACTAAACTTTCTAAATTGTCTATGTTTCAAAAAATATATATAGTACTTTGAAACAATATTATTCTGTTGTTATCCACGAAGGCATCCATATTTCTTAGACATTAAAAGTAAATGATGTTTAATAATCCCGAACAAATTTGGTGAATAAATGTCTGACCCGCATTCTTGTAATAAATAAATTAAAAATTTTAAGTTCCGATGATACATTTTAATTTCACTGACTTCTTTACAAAACTTACTATTTTTCGAACCGATTCATTCTAAAATTATTGTAAAACACAACGATTTTAGATAATTAATTTACGGTTAAATCACGTTAGTGTACTTGACATGAATTCGATGACATTTTTGACTACAACAAATTGACAGATAAGTACCGGAACACAAAGCCGTTTAACGCGCGTCGTGTTGTCGCTCGTAAAACTATATTTTTTTTGTAAGAAAATATATTTCTACCAACTTTAGTAAAATAAATTTACATAAATTTGTAAGAGTGAACTACCATCGACTTATCTTTTATTATTTTGTGTAACTAAAGTCCGTTGTTTATATTTTATTTAACCTAATGCATGCATGTGAACTTCGTTGATACTACATACTGCTCTCGATACTGCTTCAACTTTTTTGTAACAAAATGTATTTCTTTCAACTTTAGTACAACGAATTTTTAGAAAACTGAAAGACTGAATTACTATCGACTTATTTTTTATTATTTCGTTTAACTAAAGTGAGATAATAATATTTTTATTTAACA
The DNA here is from genome assembly GCA_019359885.1 of Listronotus oregonensis. Lineage (NCBI taxonomy): Eukaryota > Metazoa > Arthropoda > Insecta > Coleoptera > Curculionidae > Listronotus > Listronotus oregonensis. The sequence goes on from JAHBCN010018915.1 coordinate 14,403, forward strand.
TAATAATATGCAAGTAAATTTCAATGATACAAGATACTGCGTCGAATAACTTGTAAGAAAATATATTTCTACCAACTTTAGTAAAATGAATTTATAGAAATTTGAAAGAGTGAACTACCATCGACTTATGTTTTATTATTTGGTGTAACTAAACTATGTTACTTATATTTTATTTAACCTAATGCATGCATGTGAATTTCGTTGATACTACATACCTACTGCTTCAACTTTTTTGTAACAAAATGTATTTCTACCAACTTTAGTAAAACGAATTTGTAGAAAACCGAAAGACTGAGTTACTATCGACTTATGTTTTATTATTTCGTGTAACTAAACTGAGATAATTGTATTTTTATTTAACATAATAATATGAATGTAAATTTCCTTGATACTAGATACTGCGTCCAATAACTTGTAAGAAAATATATTTCTACCAACTTTAGTAAAATAAATTTATATAAATTTGTAAGAGTGAACTACCATCGACTTATCTTTTATTATTTTGTGTAACTATAGTCCGTTGTTTATATTTTATTTAACCTAATGCATGCATGTGAACTTCGTTGATACTACATACTGCTCTCGATACTGCTTCAACTTTTTTGTAACAAAATGCATTTCTTTCAACTTTAGTACAACGAGTTTCTAGAAAATTGAAAGACTGAATTACTATCGACTTATTTTTTATTATTTCGTTTAACTAAAGTGAGATAGTAATATTTTTATTTAACATAATAATATGCAAGTAAATTTCAATGATACTAGATACTGCGTCGAATAACTTGTAAGAAAATATATTTCTACCAACTTTAGTAAAATGAATTTGTAGAAAACCAAAAGACTGAGTTACTATCGACTTATCTTTTATTATTTTGTGTAACTAAACTGAGATAATTGTATTTTTATTTAACCTAATGCATGCATGTGAATTTCGTTGATACTACATACCTACTGCTTCAACTTTTTTGTAACAAAATGTATTTCTACTAACTTTAGTAAAACGAATTTATAGAAATTTGAAAGAGTAAACTACAATTAACTTATCTTTTATTATTTTGTGCAACTAAAATCCGTTACTTATATTTTATTTAACTTAATAATGTAATATGCATGTGAATATCATTGATACCTCCCTATATATTACAAGTTCTTTATATAACAAAATATTTTTCTATTTGCATTTTAAAATGACACAAAACATCCTTATTTTTTTAACATTTTGGGGGAAAAAATTTTTTTACCGAATAGCATTTGTGTCTAAATTATTATCGAAATTTTTTCTCACTCACGAATATTTTAAGAAAATTTTCCCTCGCCTTACGGTTCGGGAAAAAATTTTTATTCTGGCTTCACCGGGAATATTTTGACACTTGTGTATTATAAGTGAAAATTTGTTTGTATATAATGTTAATTGAAAAAAGCAAAAAATTAAATTGAACTCTAAGAAATGCATAAAAAACTAAATAAAGTAACTAATTACTTATTATTTTCAAATTTACACACAGGCCTGGGTAACCCCTATTTTTGATAATAACTACGATCTCAGTATTATTATTAAATTCTTTAAGGTTGGTTTTAGACATCACCACGGTACTATGTTATTTAAAGTTTTGGTTAGTCCCTGAGTTAAAAGGGCTTATTTTGATATCGACTTTAAAACGTCGGGGAAAAATAAAACATGAGGTTTATTTTTAGTTTTTGTGTTTTATTTATTCATTCTCATAAATCGTTTCTGATAACAGTTATATGTACAGTATTATATATATTTGGACAATATATTCATTTTTGATAGAAATGAAATAATTTTTAAGGGCCGTTTATTATTTTTTTTTTTATATGGCCTTTCTTTGTTACTACTCTAATTAATAATATAGTACTAAAATAAAACAAAAAGAAAAAAATTATAATTAATTTGTATATGATTAATTGGATGTATGATTTTGCCTGGACAAAATAAATGGACAAACTACAATAATACCCAACTAAAAATCGTATTTATTAAAAAAAAAATTAGTAAAATATAACATGGTGAAAGTTCTAATACTTAGTGAAATAGCCATTATTATCAATAACTGCTTAACATCTCCGA
>JAHBCN010018916.1:0-16498 GCA_019359885.1 Listronotus oregonensis
TATATTTTAACTAAAAATAAGCGTGAAAAACACGTTAATTTGTTGTTATTGCAGGACTCTTATATCGATGCTGGTGACCTTGATGATTTAACACCTGTTAGATACCACTATGTTTGGATTAAAGATTTATCGCGTCTTATTTCCTCGCAAATAAATAAAAACCATTTAAAAAAATTCTTTTGTGATCGATGTTTACATTATTTTTTAACACAAGAAAAACTTGATGGACATACGGGGGAGTGTCTGAAATTGTCTAATGTAACCGTTCCCCGGGTTCCGGAAGAGGGTAAAAATATAATAGAATTTCAAAATTTTAAGCATAAGGAGAAAGTGCCGTTTGCCATTTATGCTGATATAGAGAGTTTATTAGTTCCTGTTCAAGATGACACGACAAAAACCACATATAAGACCCATAACCATATTCCATACAGCATGGGATATTTCGTCAAGTGTAGTTATGATGACTCGTTGTCGTTTTATAAATCATATACAGGGTCAGACTGCATGGGGTGGTTTGTACGCGAGCTGCAACAGTTTGCTGCGGATGTGGAAATTAAATACCCAGTTTTTTGCTTCAGAATTATTAGTTTTTGCTTTATAAACGTGTGTATTTTTTTCATAATACTTCAAAATGGCCGCACCAACCCCATCAAACTCTCTCGAAGAGGTTAATGCAGTCGGGCTACTAGCGCCAAAAGTCATTAAACCCAGCGACTTGGTGGTTAATAAGCCCTATAAAATAACAAATATATTAAATGTGGATGGAAAATTTGGCCCCCAATCGCGGGTCTCCTTGGAAGCTCTAGGGGATGTATTTTTTCCGAAACGAATGACTTTAAGCGATGCGCGGGTGGAGTCTTTTAACACCAGTACTAATCCTCTCTTCCTGGTCTTTCGGGGAATGAAAACTATAGAAAAATACGACAAAGAGACCCCGCTTTTTGAATTCGTGAAGCAGAAGTGGTAAGAATATTTTTTATAAATATTTGTGTTTGTTAATTGAAATTTTTATTAGGGCTAGCGGAACTTGGTATTGTAAAGATTGCGAACAATTCTTCTGCTTTTGCCCTTTATCTATCGCGTTTCATAAACTTTAATGGTAATATTTCTAGATCTTTCCAATTATACCCGGAGGTATTAAGTTGCTTTTTTATTTTCAGAAATGGTCGAGCCCCGAGACTGCGATAATATAAAATAACATTAAAAGATGTACTTATTTGTTATTATAGACTATTAAAAATATATTAATGATTTTTGATTTTAGCTTGTCCCACTAAATACAACAAATATTCACAACATTTACGTTATAATTGACATCTCTAGTAGCTCCCCGCCCCTGATAAGTTTTTTAGGTTTTTGATTTAGCGTCTGTAGGTACTTTTATAATTATTTTTAAATTTTTTATTACGGTATATATGCCGTAGCTGTATTATTATTATAATTTAAATAAATACTAATAAAATAGGTGGCCCACGGGGGTTGGCCGACCCAAACTAGCTCCCCGGCTGTGGGGTCGTGTGGATGTCTGATTACAAAACCGGTATACTAAAAAACAATTTTAGATTTTTTTTTCGTTTTTATAAAAACCATAAACTCACGTTGGATCCGGGATACATCGCCCCCACCAAATTCTCCACAAAAACAGTCAGTGCTATCAACTCTAGAGAAATAAAAACCGTTTTAATTTATATATTTTCAACACTTAGAGAAATAAAGCCGGCACCCAAATTGTTAAACATTAAAACTTACCCTCGTTCGTATAGTAGTGGGCCATGGCCATTTTGTCACAAACACAAAATTGCACTATAAAATAAAAAATTTACACTAGTTGTCTGGGTATTTAAATAAATCCCCACCTGCAAACACCGGTTTTTTCTATGGGTTTTTTAGTTTAATGAATATTTACACTTTTAATCTATCTATAGTGCAATTTCTTCATTCACATCGGAATTCTATATATGAATGTTGCAACTAATTATTTTTAGATGCCGTTCACACCTTTTACCTGGGTTTTTAATCAAAAAATTATCTCTGTATGTATATAAAGCGGCTGCCCACGCACCCTTATGACAACCCCTTCACTCAACTACGGTAGATTGATACTTTTCACTAGCGCCACTGTGTGATGTTTGTTTTTTAATAATATTGCACTTTGACGCTGGTAAAATTATCAGTCAAACGCATCATACCCACGCACCCTTAGGACAAACCCCTTAAGACGGGTGTCTGTTCCAGGTGATAATTTCACTGGGACCGATGTGTAATATTGTGTTTTTATTAATATTGTACGTCGTTATTATAATTATTAGGTGTAGTACAAATATATCTGGATTTTTTTTTGAACTATTATTTAATTTTTCTATTAATTCTGTGGTGACGTCATTACCTTGAATCTGTATTTTACCCCATCTGTTTTAATATTTTTTAGGTATACCGCCGTGTACTTTTTTTGCTTGAGAATTGATATATTATTATTGATTTATTACTTGGTACTTTGTATTATTATTATTATTTTAGGGATTTTTTGATTTATGGTATTTTTCAGAACTCTCCGCCTGCTGATTGGTCCGTAGTAGCAGATGCATTTGGTAAAATATAATTTTTTCCTTTGGTGCTGTACTTTTAGATTAATTTTTACCATTTCTCTTGGTAACAAATTTATTAGATTATTTTAGGTATTTTCTTTTATCAGCATGTTGTTATTTTACAAATACAAAAACAGGTAGGATGTGTGGGGTAAATATATGTGTTTTAAAATCATATCTCTCTCTCGCAACTATTGTTTGTTCTGAATAATTCAACAAGGCGCGATTAACAATAGGCATAAGTTTTAACCAAACGATTTTTGCTGTAAATATATAGAAATTTATTTTTCTAGGCGGTTTGTTAACAACTATCTACGTCATCCACCCAGGGTATATACCGGACGGGTAAGTGCTTTTTTTATTAATTCACACAATTAATTTATACTTACCTTGAACGCTGTATTGGCTTTGAAATGTGACTCTGTAGTTACCTAATAAAAATAAAATTTTGATTAGTTAAAAATTAATCATCTACAACCTATTTAAGCGCTTAAAGTTGCGATCAGATTAAATGAATCGGTTTCAGTGCATGCAATATTTGCGGTTTTTTGTGTAAATGATACATTGGGGCGTTAAGTATATATTTTACTATAATTTATGTGGGTAGCAACCCTAATTTTGGAAATATTGCCCGAGCGCCAAAAGTTAGCGCTTAAAGTTGCGATCAGATTAAATGAATCGGTTTCAGTACATGCAATATTTGCGGTTTTTTGTGTAAATGATACATTGGGGCGTTAAGTATATATTTTACTATAATTTATGTTGGTAGCAACCCTAATTTTGGAAATATTACCCGAGCGCCAAAAGTTAGCGCTTAAAGTTGCGATCAGATTAAATGAATCGGTTTCAGTACATGCAATATTTGCGGTTTTTTATGTAAATGATACATTGGGGCGTTAAGTATATATTTTACTATAATTTATGTTGGTAGCAACCCTAATTTTGGAAATATTACCCGAGCGCTTTGTAATATTCAACATGTGTGTTTTTGATGCAATTTGCGATTTTTTATTAATTATAACATAAAAGTTAGACTTAAAAATTAAATAGGGCGGTTTCTGTCAATGCAAAATTTATGATTTTTTGATTAAAGGTACATTAGGGCCTAAGGACTATATTTAAATATAATTTATAGGGGTAGCGAGTCAATTTTTAAAATATTAGCCGGGCTCTTAGTTTACGTGAACCAATTATTCATTTTTATTTACCGCAGATTGCTTTGCTAGAAGCGTGGGATTTTTAATTTACGTGATTATTTAACCTGGCGCTTATTAGACAATGTTTAACAATTGACCTTGATAATTTGCCTTTACTCCGCCTCCCGCGCGTGGTGATTACGTAATCCACCTGATACTTCACGACAATATCTAATATTCTCCCTGCGGGGGTATCCACCCATTTTATTTTTAGATATATAATTGTAATATTCAACATGTGTGTTTTTGATGCAATTTGCGATTTTTTATTAATTATAACATAAAAGTTAGACTTAAAAATTAAATAGGGCGGTTTCTGTCAATGTGATTTTTATGATTTTTTGATTAATGGTACATTAGGGCCTAAGGACTATATTTAAATATAATTTATAGGGGTAGCAACCCTAAGTTTGAAAATATTGACCGAACGCCAAAATTTAACAAATTCATTTTTATTTGATCTGATTACTTATTAGGTGTTTACAATGCATTTTTAGTGTTAATTATTTTAGATACGTTTGGTATAACTTTTTACCCCCATTTTTTATTAATTATGTCATAAAAGTTAGTTTTACGCGAGCCAGTCTTAATATTAAATATTTCGGGTTCTGTCAATGTGATTTTTTCTAATTAATATTTAACGTGTAAAATATGCAACTGCAGTCGATTCATAAACCGCACCTTTCTTGAATACACGTGGATTCATTATTTTCTGTTTGTTTCAACCATAACTATGTAATTAATTTATTCATAAAGATTTGCGTTGTTGCCGGTTCGCTATATGATGTTCGCTTAATACCCGCGGCTTAAAAACAAATTATTACCCTTTGGACTTATTCAAATACTGCACGAACCATAAATTGTTTAACAATTGACCTTGATAATTTTCCTTTACTACGTTACCCGCGCGTGGTGATGACGTAATCCACCTGATACTTCACGACAATATCTAATATTCTCCCGTGGTGCAATGGTAGTGCAGTGGACTTTTGCGATATTTATTAATTATAACATAAAAGTTAGACTTAAAAATTAAATAGGGCGGTTTCTGTCAATGCAAAATTTATGATTTTTTGGTTAATGGTACATTAGGGCCTAAGGAATATATTTAAATATAATTTATAGGGGTAGCAAGTCAATTTTTTTAGTTGTTTTATAATATTTTGATTCATATAAGTAATATAATATTATCCTAATTTAATAGCAGCTGTTTAAAGGCAAATTATTATTGCTTTTCAATATCACTTATTCTAATTATACCGCGTGGGATTTGAAAACAATTTTCATATTAGGTTAATTAACTCACTAGGGCTTATATATCAAATATGTTGTGTGGCCCCTCAAATTTATTTACTTATAAACAATTTTTAGTTGCGACCTTGTTAATTTACTATGACGCCCACGTGTGATACGTTTGATATTGTACGCTTATTTTACCTTACTAGATAATAAGTCTCGGTGTCCGCAAGGTTTAAGACGCTGAACTGTGAAACGTTTGTGCATCAGTACGAACAAGACGTATCAGTGCCTAAAATAGTGAGAAAGTGCGTTTTAAAAGCAGTGCAAGTATAATTGACGGGCGTGCCCCAGTTACTATTACTTTTTTTTTTGGAAAAAATTTTTTCTGGAAATTTTTACAAAACACAAAAAAGGGGATGCCCCTAAGCATCCCCAACAGTTTTTTCCAAAAGTATAATCAACGGACGTACCCACCGACTAGCCACCACATACTGCCAGTTACTATTACTTTTATTTCAACTAAAACCGTTAACTACTGGGACAACAAGTATAACAGCTAAAAGACAACAGCCACAATGTCTAAAAAAGGGGGTGGAAACCACCCCCAAAAACAAAAATCCAAGTTTTGGGCAGAAGAAATGGAAAGCGAAGAAGAAACACCAGAGCAAATTCCACCAAAGGAAAAAACAAAATTAAAACCAATACCACCGCTCACACACGAATTTGTGACACACATAGCAGTTCGTTGCAAAACCACCGTTAAACAGCTCATAGTCAAATACGTACCGGAATGCAGCACATGCTATGAAATCATAAAATCTGAAAAAACAACCGAAGAAGAAGCAGCCGACCATCTAGTAAAACACCACCAAGACACACTAATAAAATGGAAACAACAAGACATAATCAAAGGAAAAATTCAAAGTTCACCTGAACTGTCACCCCAAGATGCTGTTAAACTATACAATCTACTCATGGCTAACTTAAACACCTGTGAAGAATGCCACGACTTGGTTTACCCTCCTAGCAATCAACCACCCCCAGGAGTAAAAACTATAACAAAACACGTAAAACAAAAACATCCAAAACTAATCACCACCGAAGACGGAATCACGACAGTACACACGACACCAAAATCATCCCATACGAAAACCATAGCACACCAGGGTGCATTTGGGACCACCCATGCAGTCACCCTTAACCTGCAGGAAGATAAACCAAGCGAAACAACAGAAAATAGCTCTACGGACACTGAAGAAGACGAAGACCTAGACTTAGATTCCACCTTCACTTCAAAAAGCACACAAAATACCAGGAAAAGACACAGAAGCCCCCAAGAAAACAGCCCCGAGGACCCACCAGCCAAATCCGCCCCTGACCTCAGCAAATGGCTCCAACCTAGAAAACATAACGTACCTACTAGCAACAAATATGATATACTGCAAACGCACAACCAAGACCAAACACAACAAGAAGCAGAACAAGAACCAACTACCCTACAACAACCAACCCCTACTAGACAAGTAAATAGACCAACAACAATAAACGCAGCCACCGCAACTACCACACAACAACCAACAACTGAGAATACAACAGCAACAAACAAAAGAAAAACAAGCACCATAAAACCACCCCCTATAGTCCTACAGGGAGTGATCAGGAACCCAGAAGCCGCCGAAGACTTCCACAAAGAACTGAGACATAAATTAAAAAAGGGATACAGAGTCTCCTATGCCAAAAATACTACAATTATCATGGCACAAGACACCAATGAATACCTCCAATACGTGCAAGCTCTAGAACAAAATGAAAACAACAATTGGCTACCTATGCGAGAAACGAAGAAAAAACCCACGCATTTATTATAAAGGGACTAGATCACCAGCCACCAGCCGAAGATATTATAGACGAACTACAAAATCACCATAAAATTTCTGCCAAAAAAGTCTACCAATTGAATATAACATACAGACCCCTATATATGGTTATAACAGATGCTGAAACAACCCTAAAGAAGCTACAGCAAATTCGCTACATAAATAATGTAACGATTAAATGGGAAAGACGAAGAACCTCCAGGCCTATATTACAATGCAAAAAATGCCAAGTATGGGGACATGCGGCAACATACTGCCATAGACAAATTAAATGCATGCATTGCGCAGAAAACCACCTAACTACGCAATGCACACAGCCTCAAAACGAAAAATGTGCAAACTGTCAGGGCGAACACAAGTCCAACAACGAAAATTGCCCCGTTTACCTATTTAAAATCAAGAAAATACAAGAAAATAACCCTAAAATAACCACAATACAATATAAAGAAGCGCCTCAACCCAAAGTTAACCCTTGGACACAGGCCAGGGCAAGTGGCCCAGCAAGGACCAGGGCAAATGGTCCCACCTATAACACGCAAAGCCACCACCAATCAACCCCTGGAACAGAAGAATACAACATTACCTTTCCAGGACTTGAAAGAGAGCAGCCAGAACAGCCGGAGCAGCATGATGCCCGGGAGAGCATAGAGACATTTACACAGGTTAGTGACCTGAGAAATTTATTACATTGCTTAAAACAAATTAATCTTCCCGAAATCATAAGATTTATGAATGACTTAATAAAATCCGTTTTAAATATTAACGACCCCCTACAAAAAGCAACAAATTTAATAGAATTTTTCTCTAATGTCAATCAATACAATATATAAGCTTAAATTAAAAATAATACATTTAAAATTCATAATTAAATACCAAAAAATTTCACATAATAACTTTCTTATAAACAAAATAAAAAACAAACAAACATATAAAAACTGTGTTAGCTGTCATATTGTTATGTGTGTACACAAGACTATAACTTATTATACCATAAATCTACCATTTCAAACATCAAAAATCTATTACAAATATACCTAAAAACTCCCATTTATATCCTAGAAAACCCTTCGTGTTCCTTGTCCCTCTTGCCCTGGCAACAGAGCGATAGGGACCGGGAATGCGAAGAGCACCAATAGGAAGACGCCGTTTGCAGCATGCCCAAATAAGGCAATAGACTCCGGTCTGCCACTTTGGGGATATGCAGACGACAATAAACTTAATACCAAAATGAATAAATGCCAACCACCTAGAAACAAAATTAATCTTAAAAATCTTTAATAAATAAATAAATAAACTAACATCCAGTATCCAGAATGTTCCCCAACCCTTTCGCCCTAGAAATAGAGTGGAAGGAGTGGGAAATATCGATACCATAACAAGGAAAATAAACAAGTAAAATCAAAATAACACTACAAAATTATAACAATAGAAATCTCTCTTAATATGCCCCGCCCACCACCAAAAATCCAAATCTAAAGCTCCTATTGGCTACCCAACATAATATAAATATCAAGCTCAACTAAATAGAATTCAGTACATACAACGATATGGCAACTAACATGGTTGCGCGCTACTGTACCTGAGTCATTTAAGTAGGTTTTTTGGAAACTTTTTCCTACGAAAAATAATACAAAATAAACATTATAACTAAAACAAACAAATAATTTTAAACCTCGGTAATAAGCAATGTAATAACTTTTGTAAGGTCACTACCGGTAAAAGTTGGAAAAACAAATAACACAAATCAACTTTATGCTACCCCCGGGCACCAGCGGCCCCCGCCCAGTTCCTAACTGGCCGGCTTTCTCTCTTTCAAGACCTGAAAAGGTAAAAGAAAGAGTGCAAAGATATACATTGTACTGTATATATAAGTAGTCATAAGTTGAAATTGTAAATATATTAGAAAGAAATAAAGCTCTATTAATGGTAAATGGTAATGGTGAAACGTTAGGATGGGGCAACAGGTGGTTCGAATCCTGCTAGGTTATTTATTTGAAGATTTTATTTATTTAATTATTTTTAAACTGATCCTGCTGACCATGATGACGTCAGATGTAAAATGGCCCTGGTGATGTTAGGTGGGTACTAATGGCTCTACAAAAACTACCCCTATTTAAAATCATCCTCTATTTTGAGTAGGGGTTGAAAATGGCCATAAAATTGTGTTTTAGGGACTGAAATTTCTCCCATAAGAAATACATGGGGAAAACTACCCTTATTGCTCTCATACGCACATAGCATATCTACTTCAAGCTTTATTCACAGTTCAAGTTCTAGTATACAGAAAACCGACCCACACTGAACAATATTTACACCAGAATTCTAATCACTCTAACGAAACGAAACAGAGGGTCATATGTACTCTATACAATCGTGCAGTGACCTTATGTAACAGTAAGGAATCCCTGCAAGAGGAAATAAGTAATATAACTAGGGATCTTAAGCAGAACAGATACAGTGAGAGACTGGTAAAGGAAACGATTGAAAAATATCAAAATAAGACAAAAAAATCTCAAAAACGAGATTTCACTTGACCAAATGTTTATAACAATTCCATATATTAAAGGAACTTCGGAAAAGATCCGCAGAATCGCGAATAAGTATAATATTAAAACGGCATTTAAATCACAAACTACTCTAAGAAGCATTCTTACTAAGACGAGACCAGACAACAGTGTTTGGAACAATGACTGTATCTACCAAATTCCCTGCGAATGTGGTGAGGTATACATCGGGGAAACGAAAAGACCACTCGAAGTTAGAGTCAAAGAACACAAAAAACATACGGAAAGAGGTGAAACGTCGAAATCAGGGATTGCCGAACACACTTGGTCAAAACAACACATATCTGGCAGCCGTTGCTGAACCGTGAAAAGTCGGTCAAGCTTCGGTGAACAAGGGATAAAATATAAGTCGTAGCTTTTAAGAATAGTTTTTAGTTACCACTTGAAAACGGTTGGAGATACATCACTAACCGAAACGTTGTGTAACAAATAACAAATAAAAATAATGGAATTCCAAAATTTAAGTATTATTGAAAAATAAATGTAATTTGTCAATGTTCCATCATTTTGTAAAAAATTCCAAATCGGTGGAAGAAATAAAAATAACATATTTGGTTGCAGGTCACACATATATGCCTGTGGACAGTGTACATGGAGTAATTGAAAAATATATTTCTAATATGAATAACGAGGACCATTAGAATGGGCAACGGTAATTAGAAACGCAAGACATTGTCCTAAGCCTTATGAAGTAATTCTCATCCAATATGGAGACATTTTAGATTAAAAGTATCTTGCAGTGCCGAAAAAACTGAAGACAGTCCACGGATTGGAAATTAAAGTAACTGACATTACAAGACCTAACTACTTTAAAAATTCTTCCAACACATTTATTGTCCCTTAATGGATACGATATGAAAACTGTTATTAAAATTCAATGAATAGAAAGACGAAATGAGTACGTTAATCGGGGTATCACTCTAAGCTATCTATTAAGAAGGATAAATTGTCAAATTAGACCTTTGTAAAAGCCTTAAAATAAAAAAAAAACAATATCAAGCTGAGTATTTGGCTCTTACAGCAAATAATCCTGTACCTGATATTTTGCCAGAAACTGATATAAAAGATAATGTTTAGTAGACAGCATGTTTATCTAAGCGGAAAAACTAACTTTTTTAATATCTGAAATATTATATTTAAACTTAAATAAGTGATCTTTTTGTACTTGTTAAACTATTAAAAGCAAAATTATTTCTATTATTTTCGATAACATACTAAGTTTACTAAGGCATATAAAAGTTGTTCTGATGAGGATAGTTATTCTTGGCATAGCAATTCAAGTGAAGAAAGAATTGCTAAATTTGACGAGCTATGTAAAAGTGACTTAGACGAGTTTAATAAAAACGAAACTACTAACGAACATACGTTTACCAAAATAAAAATTGGTGATTTTGTTTTAGTAAATTTTCCCGGAAAAAAAAGTGTACAAATATGTTTGTTTGGTAAAACAACTTATTAATGATGATGAAGCAGAAGTAACAGGCTTAAAAAGGCTTACAAAAAGGTGCCATTTTATTTTAAAGCACGACGATGCCTGCACTATACCACTGTCGGATATAGAAAAAAAAACTGCCTCTCCCAAAAATATCAATTAGAGGCGGGAACGAACGATATGTTTTTGAGTCAGCTTCTGACGTGTTTGAAACCTTCATTTTTTTTATTTTAATATGTATGGCCTTGTTCTTTAAATAAATATTTTGAAGTAAAAAATTTTAAGCTTGTTTTGAACTTCCTCTAAAAAACATTTGGTAGCATTTTTGTCTTAATAATTACTAAAAGTTGAAAATGAGAAATAAAAATAACATATTATATGCAGAAATTCTGTACCAGCCCCAGGTAAAACAAAACGCATTATTAGCAAAAAAAAAGCATATTATGCTTTTGCCCCGGACCAGTGGGGCAAGTGCGTAACATGTGCTTCATAAAAATATGTATTCAAAATTGACAAATATTGTATTTTTATTAAATAAATTCTACTAATAGGTGGGTAAATAATCTCAATATTGGGACAAATACACGAAAAATTTTAAATTAAAAACGGACAATTTTCATAGTTAATTATATATCAACAATGGAAATTTTGAGTCGCTCTTACCCCACCTTACTTTAATACCCAATACTCAATCAGTATTATTTATTGCATCCCGAAAATGAAGTGCTTAGTATTTTTGTCGCACCTTACTAGAGGGCGAGTAACCACTTTGCATTACCTTGTTCTTAATTTCTTTCCAACTACCACTAATAATGTTTCCGTTTTCCAAATCTTTGACATCGATAGATTCGGGACTCAAATACCCATTTCCCTTTTTTATCCTCAACCAGTTATGAACAGCACAGCATACACGTACAATTAAGGCGCTTAAAACCATGGTGGCCCAACTAGGGAATGCAATCCCGATCTCGCGGGATTCCGATCTCGCGAGAGTGTTATTTTTCGGGATCAATCCCGAAGCATAATATGGCAAGATCCTGTTCAAGATTGACGGGATTTAACGGCAATGGTCAGCGATGCTACACACATCCGCACGGGACGCGAGCGGTGCGCTGAGTGAACTGACTGACGGCCAGGCGGGCTGGAGTGCAGTGCCAGCGTTAGAAAACTATAGTTATGTATGTGCCACCCTGTGACGCAAGTGTAACATGAGACTTTGTAGATGTTTAGTAAGATAAATTTCGATATTATGTTGACTTTACTATTTTCGTATTTTATCATATTAAATAACACTGAATAGTTTTTTACCGTAAATTCTCTTTTGATGATTATGCTAAAACGTTAAAAATTTTATCTTTTTAATCATGTGTAATCAATTTTTAAATATTATAAATAGGGAAAACATGTATTTGTCAGTTTAGTTTTAGTTGCCAGCGATGTGTTTTGCAATAAAACCATCGAGTAACTTTAGCTCACTGTTGTTTGTTTTCACGAACCCTTGACTGCTGAAAAAAAACATAACTGGCGCAGTCGGTCCGATTGTAATTTTTCGTCAAAAAGATTACAACAAACTTAAACAGAAGAAAAGCATAGTGCCAAAAAAGTTTGGATAGTGTTTTTCGGGCGTTTAAAGTGTTGGAAAGGAACGAATATCCTCAGAAGACACTTCCTGGTCCCAAATTGACCAAATTAACTCCAAGCCTGCTGCAGTTTCATCTGGACAGAATATGCGTGAACCTGGGCAGTGACAAAACTAGAATAGTGCATTCATCAACAAACCAGTGTAAGTAAGTCATTTTTCTCATTCCTTTTTCTACCTTTTTACCTTTTTTCTTTCCCTTTTTTTTACCCTATAAATTATTTTCTTATGATTTCTTGATTTTTTTTGATGTTCAGTAATTTAAAAGAAAATATAAAAAGAAATACACAGTTTAGGGAACAATATATATTTCGGCCTTATTTAAGTGATTTGCTTGAAGAAGATAGTGCTTTAGAAAATTTAAATAAAAATTTAGAAACTGTATCTTTATCCGACAAATATAAGACGAATCCAAATCTGTCTGTTTCTAACGAAAATTTAAATTCAAATCCAAACCTAACTTTAAATCAAAACGATATGGCTGAAGTAAATTACTCAGAGCTTAGACTATTTTTGGATATAATTTCTAGATTTAGTGGTAAGCCGTGTTAATTAAATAATTTTATTGCTGCTTGCGATGAAGTTTACTTACAATATGCAAATAGCACTGAACTCATTAAGAAACTAATATTCAGAGCAATATTGGAAAAACTTCATGGCAAAGCTTTGATTTTAATTTTAAGCTAAATCGAATTAGATACTTGGGAAAAATATCTTAAAAATTAGTTTCACTGATCAACGATCATTTACTTGCTTACTTAATGAATTACATAGCCTTAAACCAAATGCAAAAGAAACATCATATAATTTTGCAATACGTTGCCAGTATTTTAGAAGCTTATTAATCACCTTTATTAATAATGACGTTACTTTAACCATACAGGCAAAACTCGCGCAAATTGAAAATATTGAAAAAATAGTTTTAATTACCTTTTTAAAATACCTCCCGTATAATATACAAACCGGTATATGATTAAAAAACCCAACTTGCTTAGAGGAAGCTATGAACTTTTTAATTGAAGAAAAAAACTTTATGTCATTGTGCATGGAAACCAAGAGAAATACACTACAAGTACCAAATCCAGTTATTAAAGCACCAATAACCAACACCTTTACAAGACAAGTACCACAGTTTGAACCCTCACCCTTCTCGCTACAGCCAATAACTTCAACCTCTGGATATAAGCCAAACTTTCCAAGTCAACCTATACAAATAACACAAAGGAACCTACCGGAAAGAAAACACTTTGTAACCAACAAGTGTTTGGTAAACCCAAAAATGTTTGGAAACCAACTGGACAAACTCCAAAGGAACCAAAAACTTCTATGTCTGATGTGACTAAACAGGATGGGCAAACTAGAAGAAATACGACTCAACAACAAGGACCAACAAATCTAAGTCAACCTCAGTTTAGATCACCATCAAATAACTACCAACAAAGATCACCAAATTTCTTCCAACCTCAATCAAGTCCAACTTATTACTCGGAAGAACTATAATTTACTAATAACCCAACCAGTAACGAAGAAGTTTTTGAACATGAAATTTCTAATCTAGACCTTATCAATGAAAATGATTTAATTTAAGAAGATCTAAATTTTGAAGAACTTTTGGAAAATCATGCAGAAGAGCCAAATACAGACCAATATGCAAATTTTTCTCAGCCAGCCTCTGAAATAGAGACCACTTAGAACTAAATAGTATGATCGACGAAGACTACCTTATGTTACAATTTCTGGCTATCACAAACCTTTAAACTTTTTAATAGACTCTGGTAGTCATATTTCTCTTATCAACCCATATCCTGCAAAACAATATTTTTCCAATTATATATAACTAAACCTACAGTAATCAAAATATGAAGCACATACGGGGAAATCTTAAAGTACTTGAAAAAACACCGAATTTTACATGACCGACAGTATGGATTCCGTCACAAAAGATTTAGAGCTAATCTTTTTTTCTTTGTCTCACACAACTGGACCAAGTCCCTTGAGTTGCTTGGTGAATCCCAGATTATTGCTTTTGACATATCCAAAGCATTTGATCGCCTATGCTTTGCTCTTGACTCTCCAGTCTCCTTCCTTATCGACGTATATCACTTATTGTAGATGGTTCTTCGTCCAGCTTCTACCAAATTTATGCTGGGGTACCCCAGGGTATAGTAATGCCACCAACTCTGTTTTTCTTCACATCAACGATTTTGTCTCTTCCACAATAATTTATCCTATTCCTACTTTTGCTGACGATAGTACCCTTCACTCTAATTTTAAATCCACAGGCCAGCCTATAAAAGCCTAATTTGGAAAACAAGCGCAGGTCAATGCAGATACCCGTTTCACAAGATCTCTAACTGACTAATTCGGATTGGGGCGCTACAAATCCTGTCCAGTTTAAGACCTTCAAAACACAGTAATTTGCTGCCAATGCTTATCCGTTACATATGAGCGACCAAGTTCTGCAGAACAAAGAGTCATTTAATCTTGTTGGCTTTATTCTTGAGAATAACGTCAACTGGCAGAAACCCACTACGTCCATAGTCTATGCAGCTTCAAAAAAAGCTTGGATTCCTCTTTCAAACCAGAAAGTATTTTTCTACTTCTAATCTGTATGCTCTGTATGTATCCCTAATCAGGCCCTTTTTAGAATATTGTTTTTTTTTGTCATGGCGTCTCCTACAACTTTAAGCATTCTTAATTCTATTCTCTTACAGACAAGCTTCCTTCTCTTGCCCACCGACGGAATGTAGGGGTCTGTAGCTCTTTTATAGGTATTTTTACGGCTTTTGCTTCAAGAAGTTGGCCAGTATAATTCCTCCTCGGCAGTTCTTAACAGAGCAACACGTTGTGCCACTTTTATGCATCCTTTTACAGTCCAACATGAGAGTCCCGTACTTCCCACTTTCTTCGTTCCTACATCTCTAAAGTGTCCAGACTATGGAACCTGCTACCCGCAGATTTTTTTCTCCTCCAAATCCTCAAATATTTAAATCCCGTGTAAATAAACTCTCTCTTACCACACTTAAGACACCTACGGTACGTTATTACTTAGGACTTAGTGGACTGTCCCACGGTTAAAAAAAGGCATTTTGGGGCTAAAAAGAATTTCGTTAAACGAATTAAGACAATGGAAGTCCAAGATTTTAATGTTATTGAAATTTTGTTTTGGTTTGAAACTTTGTACTTAAACATACTTTTGTCATTTAAATATCAACATAAGGATATTTATCAGGTTGGTTGCCTGCAGGAAAAAAATCAAGAAAAAATATGATTTTCACAATTTAATAACAAAACGATTACCGAAAAAAATATTAGAACTAACTCGGACATTAATTGACGATTACTGATCTCAACCCTTAGGCTCGAACGTAGCCTCGATGCTTTAATCACCCTTAGTAATACCCCTGTTCGTTAAATAACTACTAATGTGATTCTCGAACGTAGTATGACCGAGCTTTTTTTTTATCTTTAGGACAGCTCACGAAGCCTTGCTGAAGGATTAGTACTAGGTATCGTGGGTGCCCGGTTATTGGATGGTACTTCTATATTCCCTATAACCTTATGCTTTGCTTTCTCACTTAATCTCCAATAAGTAGGGAATGCGAATTGGTGGACATTTTTCGGGACAGCATGACAGCCAATATATTTGTACTTAATGATAAATAAAGTTTCTTTGACAATATGTATTCGTTTGTTTTCCTATATATATATATATATATATATATATATATATATATATATATATATATATATATATATATATATATATATATATATATATATATATATATATATATATATATATATATATACCCTGACATTGTTGCATTGTTGCATCACTACATTATGAATTTACATTTAATGCTGCGTCACCTGTAATGCTGCGTCAGTATACTGACGCAGAAAATGTGGTTTTTATAAAAAATCGTATACTGACATTCACGAATTGCCACCAGAGGTCGCTTT
>JAHBCN010018917.1:0-16524 GCA_019359885.1 Listronotus oregonensis
AAAAATTCTGTGCGCTGTTCTGAAAATGTTATATTTACTGTATTTTACACACAGTTGAAAATGTAGTATTTTCAGGTAAGTATAATAAAAAATTTATTAAAGTTTTTGTCTTGCGCATTCACCATTTTGTCTGATTTTTTTAATACGCTCCATTGGTTTAGGTTTAAAGAAAACCTACACTTTCAAAATATCAGTTGCATATGGAAAATTTAAAACTTTAGTTTTGGTTTATATTATTAATGAAAAAAAAAATATATAAAAATATATATTTAGTTGTTTATTGCAGTTTTATATGGCATCTATCGAGCAACGAAGGAAAGTTAAAAAATCAATAATTTAGCTTTTGAAATAGGATTGATCAATAACTCCAAATGCTTTTGCCATCACTCTTCGTGAAGTTCTTTGATTAATTGATTTCTTAAATCTAAACTAAATATAATAGAGGGCTTTTTGGATTAAGTCCTAGATTGTTTTTTACCAAAATAATATAATGGAAGCCATCGTGTCCCACCACATATCATATGGGTCACACAGGAAAAAGTTAAGTCTACTTCTTAAAATACTTTTAACTTATTGGGATATACACTTCTTGTAATTAGGTTTTATTTCTAGGGCACTATACAGGGTTATCCAAATTAAGTGTCCACCATTGGTAACTTTGTTATTAGTGAAAATACAATGTTGTTTAAATTAGCAAACTAGTAGCATTTTTAACGCTGGTAAAAAGGAGAAATAGAAAAAAACAATTGAAAACGTATTTTGATTTTTTTCATTAAAATAACATTTTTTTAAATGGAAACCCCTGTATATTACATGTTTTTCTGTTAAAACATCAAATTGTGAACAAAAAAGTTTATAATGACTTTTCCGCTAGAGTCAAAAATAAAGTCAAAATAACGATAAATATTTTTAATTATTTGCAGTATTAAAATATTAAGACGGCTATGAAAACCACATGGCCTTCGCGATTTGACACATTAAGATAACAACAAATTGCTAAACTGGACATACTCGCAACTAGAAGGCTTTGGAAAACAATGATAAAATCAAATAATGTTAAACATTAGTGTGTTTGTCAAATACTTGTTTATAAGCTTTATTATGTCAGTCATTAATTTAAAGAAAAATGTTCTCTCATGAAGCAAAAGTGTGATATGTTAGATTGCTATTTAGTGTGCAGAAAAGAGGTCCACCAATCCGTTTCAGTTTCAACGTTTGGTGCGGTATAATTGGTTCAAAAATTTTCGATCCGTTCTTTTATGAGGGCACCCTAACTGGTGAAAGATATGTGGAATTTATGACAGAAATTCTGAATAATTTCTTAGACGAATTGGATCTTATAAGTAGACATTATCTGCATTTTCAGCAAGATGACGCACCTGCCCACAACTCCAGAGGTACTTATCATTTTCTAAGTACTACTTTTAATGATCAGTGGATAGGAACAAATGGCCCAATCCAGTGGCTTCCCAGATCACCAGATCTAACCCATGATTACTTTTGTGGGGTTTAAAGAACCAAATTTACAAGCGAAGGTACGATAACGTCGACGCTTTAAAGAGTGCAGTTAGGAAAAAGATAACCCAGATAGATGGTAGGACCATACTTAAGACAGTTCGAGCAGTTGAAAAACGTGCCCAAAAATGTTTTGAAGAACAAGGTGGTGTTTTCGAGCATCTTCTTTAAAAAAAAATTGTTATTTTATTTTGTAAGATTATGATTTGATGTTGAAAATAAAGTTTGTCGATACAATTTAATTGTTTTAGATTGGGGGCCATAACTTCAACAATTTGTAACCTAGGAGAAAAGTCATTATAAACTTTTTTGTTTAAAATTTGATGTGTAAACAGAAAAAAAATATAATATACAGGGGTTTCCATTAAAAAAATGTTATTTTACTGAAAAAATCAAAGTAACGATTCTCAATTGTTTTTTATTTCTCATTTTTACCAGCGTTAAAAATGCTCTAGTTTGCTAATTTAAACAACTTTGTATTTTCACTAATAACAAAGTTACTTCAATGGTGGACACTTAATTTGGATAACCCTGTATACTAGGGATGCGACATTAAAGCCAAACATCGATGTTAAACATCGATGGCAACATCGAAACATGACCATCGATGGTAACGATATATCGAACATATAACATCGATGTTTTTCTAACATCGATGGTACAGTGCGATGGTTCGTTCATGGTCTATTAGCATTATTAGCATCCATAGCGTACCGCCAACTTCAAAGGCGCCGCCAAAAGAGCCGCGACACTATGATCTTTTAGCGGAGTGCGGCTCGGAATTAAGAAAGATTTATTATCAAGGGTGGCTACTTATTTTTGTCCAATAAATAATAATATTGAATTATATTAATTAATTACATACTATAATTCAATAATATCGATTATATTAATTTTGTCTAATAATATTAATTCTAATAATATAAGTCTTAGTTTTTATACAACATTCCAGGTAGTAGGTATAAATAAAGTGCGAGATTCAGTTCGCTTAAGGCAGTTTTAAACGTATGTTTAAAATTTTTGTACTTTTTTTAAAAAGACTTCTTGAATCTTATATAACATTAAATTATAATTTATTTATAAATAAATGGGCAAAACCTTTATGTCTTTACCAAACTTAAGATAACAAAGAAAGACACATCAAAAAAATGTATAGTATATCCTTAAGATTATTTGTTTTTAAAACATTGTAACTTTTTTTTACCTTTGCAAAAAATATCGATGTTAGAAAGCAACATCGATGTTATCATCGATGTTTTCGATACCCGACCATCGATGGCAAAACATCGATCATCGATCAACTAACCAGCGATGTTTTTAGACTATCGATAAACATCGCGCATCCCTACTATATACCGTGGGTTCTTATAGACTAATTTTTCCCCAGTTCCGTCAACAATATTCAAGATCCGAAACATGCAAAAGACTGCATTTCTTCTTCCACCCTTATTGGCATCTCTGAATGTTCCTGATTTCATTTAAAGAAGAGCGATTCCCCTTAATAATCATCCCACTCTTACAGAGAAGCTTGTGGATTTGGTCGCTCTTTTATAGGTATTTTTACTGCTTCTGCTTCGAGGAGCAGGCCAATATAATTCCTCCTCTAGCAGCTTCTGGTACTCTACTTCATCCATTTACACTTTGTTAGTTCTTTCATTCCTATAGTGTCTAGAATGTGGAAACTTATGTCCTCAGAAATTTTTTCTACAAACCTACCTTTATCTTTCATCGTTAAAACTTGAGTTGCAGACTTTAAACGCACTGAAGATTCCCCGCGTGCCTGCAGGCCAAAAACGGCAACTTCTAAAGACATTGTGCAGAAAGTTCATTAAATCGTTTTAAATGATCGACGGCTGAAGTTAGGTGAGAGAGCTGAGGCTGTAAGCATATCGATAAAGCGAACTTACCATATTTTAACTGAACTATTCGCTCGATGGATGCCACGATTGCTTACTCCAAAGCAAAGATTCATTCGCATGACCATCTCAGAAGGGTGTTTAACACTATTTAATCGTTTTTTAATTGAATTTCCTGGCTGATTTGTTAGAGTCGATGAGCCTTGGATCCACTACTATACGCCGGAGACAAAACAACAATCAAATCAGTGTTACAGCGAGGGGCGAACCGATTCCGAAGAGGGTAAAGAGAGTGCAATTTTATTGGCACAAGAAAAGGTTATGACAACAATTTTTTGGAATGCCAGAAGCATTACTTTTATAGACTATCTTGATAAAAAAAACCATACATTTTGAGTATTAGGTCAACCCATAGTTGGATCAGTATTAGAATGAAAATTCGGTGCCCTTTGAAAACAAAAAAACATAAAAAGTAGCCAAAAAGGTTTGATTTTTACTTTCGGTCACCTTTGCTTTTTACATGGATTATTTTTACAGACACGTGCGAGAAGCGGCACACTATAAAAAGCAAAGGCGGCCGCAGTTCAAATTAAACCTTTTTGGCTACTTTTTTTTTCTTTCAAAGAGAACTGAACTTTCATTTTAATACTGATCTAACTGTATTTGACCAGTTGAACGAAAATATTTACCGGAAACGTCCCGCTTTAGCAAAAAAGAAAATTCTGTTCTATCAGGACAATGCATCTTGCCATAAATCGCCAACTGTCATGGCAAAAATTAGACTTCGAGCTGGTTTCTCATGCACCTTATTTACCAGATTTGGCTCCATCAGATTTGCATTCGTTTTCAAATTTAAAGAAATTTTATGCTAGTAAAAAAATTGCCTCGGATTTAAACGTCATTGCTGCCACAAACCCTTATTTTGAAGAACTGGAGAAATCAGCCTATAGCGATGGCATAAAGGCTATTTAGCTACACAGAGACTATGTAGAAAAATAAAAATAGTTTTTAACCCATACTTTGTATATTAACAAATATCTAATAATTAAGCTAAATGTAAACGTTTCATTTCTTCCAGAAGTGTCACACCAATTTTAGCTGGATCAGGCGTTATCTTTACACCAGCACTTTCTAAGGCTATTACTTTATCCTTAGCTTTTCCTTTTCCTCCAGAAATAATAGCTCCGGCATGTCCCATCCTGCGTCCTGGAGGCGCAGTCATCCCAGCTATAAATGCTACAACTGGTTTGAGGTTATTTCCGTAGTTGTGCTCTTTTAGGTAGTCTGCAGCTTGTTCCTCTGCTGCTCCTCAATTTCTCCGATAATACAATTCCTTTTGTTTCTGGATCGTTTAGAAAAATGTCAGGCAATCTATGAAATTTGTTCCGTTAAATGGGTCTCCACCGAGTCCCACGCAAAGAGTTTGCCCTAGTCCAACTTGTGTAGTCTGGTGAACAGCTTCATAGTAAGTGTTCCTGACCTGGAAAAGATAAAGATAATTTAAGATAAAAAATGTCAATAATGTTTTGTCCAGCGGCGAAAACCATATCTTTAAAAGTACTGGTCATATTTTAATAATAAAGGTACCTATCTGATGCCCCGATGCTCCCCATGTTTTTAGGTTGTAAAATATGTATCAGATGTTTCGACTGGTAAAACTGAAACGTAATCTATTCTGTAACACTTACAGAACAGGTTACATTTGCTTCGGCTTAGCTTTTCGCCTGGTAAAGCAGTTTAAAGTCGTGAGTACAATGTACCTAATTAAGGTAAGATAATTAATTAAGAAAAAAAGATGGGCGCCACGGTATTTCCTTTTATTCGGTTACTTTTAATTAGAATTTAACTTGGTGGGAAACACCGAAATTAACCAAGTTTAGAGATTAAGCTGTTGTTATTAATTTCACAAAGGTAGGAATTTAAATTCATAAACAGTCAGTTAAAATAAATGGTTTTTATTCATATGCTAAACGAATAACTTATTAAAAAATATAATTTTAATTAATTTAGAAACGAACCTCCCTGACGCATTATTTCTATTAAACTTAACGCAATATTTATTCCTGATGTAATACGCATAATACCGTGTACTTGATCAAGCATCCGTAATATTATAAGCGCAATTAACCCTTTAAATCAACTAAAAAATTAACTTCCCTATCAGATCGGTTTTTACAATTTTGATAGTTGTTTTACTTATTTACAAATAATATTATAATAGAAAAGAAACATGTCATCAAATGTAGGTTAATTACTTAGTTTTTTAAAAAAAAATAAAATTTCAATTTTAAAATAAATAGATAAACAAAAAAAATGGCGCGCAGATGTTGGTATTCCCATAAAAAAAAGGAAAGGTAAAACCTGTTTTCCTGTTGTTTTCGGACAAAATGGCTGCTGGACGACGCCCTGCTCCTACACTAGTAGTGGTCACGTGAAGAGCAAACCATACAGGAACGTTGTGAAACTGGATGAATTTACCAAACGAAAAAATCGTAAAAACCCATAAATGCGGTTACAGGCTACCAACGGAGGAAGTCAGTGGCTACTCTTACAGAGAAATGAACATTGCACACTGCTGTTTGCAAATCAACCGTTAATAGTACTGATAAAACATCACCAGTTGACCATAGCACGCCATACCACAAGAAAATATAAAATTTTAATGATCTCACGTGAATTTGGCAGAACCGTCATTAGGCACAAAAAAACCGCCTGAGCAGGAAAAGAGAACCTGTTATCTCGCTGGTACAACATCTGCTGCAAATCGTACCGTGATGTACCCATATCGAAAGCGTTATCAGTAAAGCGATCTGAAACGGCTTTGAGTCGAGCAGGCGTTACGTGGAAAAGGGCAGCGGTGGCACAATTATTGCAATAAATCAGGTTTAGAAATCGTTAAATTTATTTGTATAAGAAAATAATTAATTGCCGTTGATACTAATTGAATATAATATTATTATTATAAAGAAAACTATATAAAAAAACAACTTGTAGCTTTAAACGCTACAATTATCCCTCCCACAAAAAAATTAGTTATCAAAGATAACTATATTTTTATCAATATTAAAACGCGACTAGAAAAATTTAAGTAAAAGGTTAGAACCTATAAATTATAACATATCCATTTGTTCAAACAAAAGGGGGGCATCGTTGAGTACGATGACCAGAACTAAAATATGCCAGAGCATGAAAGAAACATATTGAGGGAATGCAAGGGTATTCTTGCAACAGTACTGATATTGATCAGTTCGGATACGACCCACCAGACCTAACATGGCCCAATCCGGCGTACGCACGTGAACCCAGCATAGTAGGGCTAGGATTCTAAGAATCCTAGTGCCATAACCCTATCACAGACGATGACCCTGCAATACATAGCATATACTGCAGAGACACAACCTGTGCCCATTCCCAGGCCCTCTTATACCCGGACCTAAGCTTCCGCCCCGGTATCTGGCACCAGCTGTTTTCTTTTTTAAAA
The DNA here is from genome assembly GCA_019359885.1 of Listronotus oregonensis. Lineage (NCBI taxonomy): Eukaryota > Metazoa > Arthropoda > Insecta > Coleoptera > Curculionidae > Listronotus > Listronotus oregonensis. The sequence goes on from JAHBCN010018917.1 coordinate 6,853, forward strand.
AAGAAAACCCGCATGGACACCCAACATCGCCTACTGAAGGTCGGCTCTCTCTATTACCAGATGGAAAATCCTCAATATGGTAGAGAAAAAGATTAAGCTACTAATAGGTTAAACTTAATCTAAAGAAATTATAACCATAAAAATATATCCTTTAAAAGACTATAAAATATCATAATACTACTATCATTATATATTCTACTATAAAAATATTAAAGAATCACATTAAACGTTTTAGAAAAATTATAAACTTGCAGCAATTGTCATAAAAAAAAAACAGACTTTTTATCGTCCCAAGACAAGGTAGGTAAGATACAATTGAGTGCTCTAACATAAATCTATTCGTCATACTTATTTAACTTGATAACTGCGCGTATCACACGTCCTTACGGAGTAGGGTTCATGATTTCTCAAAAGTTTTTCAATTTCTCGGGTCTCGAGAATTCTCGAGGCTAATTTCTCGGGTCTTCTCGGGTTGTCGAGAAATTTACAAATTGCGTGTACTACACTTTGTAAACCGTCTGAACTCAGCTAGAGTCAAAACACTAATGAACGTGTGTGTATTACAGTGTTGCCAACCAAGCTCGCTGAAAATTCCCAATTTTCTGTGAAAAAATCCTAAATTCCCTAGATCAAAATTAAATAGAAAAATAATTTACGAAATGACTTTATTGTCAGAAAAGTTCAAAAAATACATAAAAATAAAATCTCATGGTAACAATGAACATAGATAGCAAAATGAATTAACAAAAATAAAAGTTTCTAAACAAAAAAAATTCTAAATATTCTTAAAATAAATCTTTTTTTTATAAAGGTTTCTTTTTTCATAAGACTTAAATGCTTTTCATTTAATGAATAATTTTGGCAGCAGTTTTCACTAGAAAGACGAATTAAACACACTGCATTTAATGCCTCACTGGATAATTAATTTCGCTTTTTATTTTTATCGTCGGTAACGACTGAAAATACTCGCTCAGTCTCGGCATTACTGTGGGGCAACAAATATACGAACTTGACATTTCTTTTTACCTTAGTATTTTGTGGGCAACAACCACAAAATACGAAAGGGCAACAACATGCAGAGAGATGCTAAGTAGTAGTTGATCTGTAATTCCCCGAAACCCGATACCACGAATTAACCCGTATTAGATTAATCAGCGCAACAAGAAGCAATTTTTGAAAAGATACAATGGTCAAACCATAACCAGGGTATAAGGATTTAATAGGTATAATACTTGTCATTAGTAGTTCATTTAATATTAAAATTGATAAATTGACTGAAATTCTATAAATTGAACTGAAAACAATCCAAAGTTGAAAATTCCCTAGATATTAGATAAATTTAAAAAATCCTAGAACTAGGGAATAATTTCCTAGGTTGGCATTACTGGTGTATTACCTACTGTATTGTATTATGTATAAAACGACGCCGCCAGAGCGCTTGCCGCGCGCGATCGGCGAGATCAAAGGGTACCACTGCGCTTTGGCCCGTGCCGCCCCGCCGCCGCGTGTTTAAAACAAACGGCAAACGCAAATAGTTTTATTTTATAATTTCATAGACTCAAATATGATTTCTCGAGTTCTCGAGTTTTCTCGAGCTTGATTTCCCGGGAACAAAGCCCAACGATTTCCCGGGAATTCTCGAGCCGAGAATTCCCGGGAATGAACCCTATTACGGAGTCACAATAGGTAGGTCTAAATTGGTAGGTGTCTAAATTGGTAGGTGTCTAAATTGGTAGGTCTCTAAAAATAAGACGACGAAAAGCAAAACACTCAAAAATCTTAATTACAATTTTGACTGCTGATTTATTAAAAAATTATTTAAAAAAAGGAATTCCAAGAAATTCTAATGATATAAAAATTATACTACAAGGTAGTGAAGGTACAAAGGTAAAGATAATCAGACAAAATTAGCTATAATCCTAAAAACGATTTGACAGCTAAAAACTTACTAAACCAGTAAACGCGAAAAGAGTTCCTTCCAAGGAAACAAACTAATCAAACAAGCAGTAACTGACTAGTAGTTGTCTGTAAGGAATTTGAGTCTGTATATAGGTATATATACAAATCAAAAGGCATGGCAAGTATATGCAAAATTAGATAATTCGAACATTATTCAAAAATTTTGTAAGGTAAGGTAAAGCTTTAAAAGAAAGCTGAGGTAAACTAAGCAAGCAAAAAAAATTATTGCAGGCTTTAGACAAGGTAGATACAAGATAGTCACTGGAAAAAGTGCCAGCTGCAATCGCCAGTATAAAGAGAATTCCATCAGAGAAGATAAGGTAAGGTAAAGTAGAACTTCTACTTAAGGTAAGGTAAAGTAGTATCTCTACTTTGGGTAAAGTAGTATTTCTACTTAAGGTAAGGTAAAGTAGTATTTCTACTCAAGGCAAGATAAAGTAGCATTTCTACTTAAGGTAAGATAAAGTAGTATTTCTACTCAAGGTAAGATAAAGTAGTATTTCTACTCAAGGTAAAGTAGCATTTGTACTTAAGGTAAGATAAAGTAGAATTTCTACTCAAGGTAAGATAAAGTAGAATCTCTACTTAAGGCAAGATAAAGTAGAATCTCTACTTAAGATAAGGTAAGACATATTAAAACCGACGGATAAAGTAACAGATAACTTGGTAAAAACCAAACAGGTAATATATTTACAAAACTATAAGAATGTACATTAAGATAAAGGTAATTATTCTAAATTTAAAAGGAAATAGGAATGACTAATTATCATCATCATTATCAGAACAATCTACAGCGGAATCACCGCGGTAAGGTAATAAATCTTTAGCATGCCAGGTACCTGCCCTGGAACCATCTAAATTTTTTAACTCATATACTAAAGGAGAGATTTTCTTATGAACCACGGAAAGTATACGTTTGGGACTTAACTTTGCCGCAAACTTATTTGCTGCACTAGAAAGCGCTTTATTGGGACGCCACACTTTTTCACAACCTTAAAATTCAAATCCCTTTTTCTAAGGTTATAGGACTTTGCATTCCTTTCATAGGCTTGGTGAAGCCTTTGACGTACTTCATCAAAAATTTTACGAAAATCTGTCAAATCAGCTGCATATGTGTTTCTATCACCAGGTAAAATTTCTTGTTTCTCATCAAGATTATGATTAACAGGATCCTGGGAGTAATAATTTCCGGAAAGTGGAACATGCCTACCAAAATTAAGATACGAAGGAGGAAAACCAGTAACTTCATGAACAGAAGTATTAATGGCCTGTCTGATTTCAGGTAATGAAGATCCCAATCATCATGTTTATCAATATAACAACGAATAGCAGTGCCAATTGTTCTATTATTACGTTCAACGAAATTGCACTGTGGGGAATAATATGGAGTATATCTAATTTTAACGTCAAAGTCGCTACAAAGTTTTTGAAACTTTGGCTAACTAAGTTGGAACCATTGTCACAAATAAGGTACTGAGGGACACCATAATTAAGAAATATGTCTTCTTTAAGGTGTTTAACAATAATCGGTGACCGCGCATTTCGTAAAGGAAATAATAATGTAAATTTAGAGAACCAGTCAGCAATTACCAAAATCCATTTATTTCCCTTCTTGCTACGAGGAAGAGGACCAATCAAATCCAATGCAATAACCTGAAAAGGACGATCAACAATTTTTTCTTTTCCCATAAAACCAATTTTTGGAAGGTTTGTTGGTTTTTGTGCACCACAAACTAAACAAGCTTTAACGAACTTCAAAACATCGTCACGCATATGAGGCCAATAATAAGATTCTTGCACTCGAAAAAGTGTTTTTCTAAAACCAAAGTGAGCCATAGTAGGTGGATTATGACAATTTTCCAAAACTTTTATCCTGTGGGCCTTAGGAACCAAAAGTTTCCACTCTCTTTGATTGAAAGTATAATATGAGTTCGTCGGAATGAATTTATAAATTATTTGATTCTCAACCTTCCACTGGGGATACTTTTCTGGCCATTTCTGAATTTTGTCACGCATGGATGAATACCATTGGTCAACTTGATCGGCATCAAAAGTCATAACTGAAACTTCACCAAAAGTGTGAGAAGTAGAGGGAATAACTTCCTCTGTAGTGTCAGAGTTAGGTAACGAATAAAGGGATGCGACTAAGCGCATCAGGTACCACATTAAACTTGCCTTTTCTGTGCTCCAAATCAAAGAATGCTGTCTTAACTTTATTAACCAGCGAGAAAGTCTACCCGAAGGATTCTTCAAATTATTTAACCAGAGCAAACTATAATGATCTGTCACAACAGTAAAACGATCGCCCTTAATCCAAGGCCTAAATTTTTCGACACGAAGATAACTGCCAAACACTCTCGTTCAGTAACGGTATAATTTCGTTCTGCCCTAGACAAAGCATGGCTGGCATAGGCCACTACATGTTCTTCCCCATCAATAAACTGAGTGAGAACACCACCAGAGGCATCAGCTTGAACTATGAACTTTTGCGAGAAATCAGGTTGTGACAAACCAGGAGCAGAAATTAACTTTTCCTTAATAGCAATAAAGGCACTTTCAGCCTCATCTGTCCAGGAAATATGTTTCTTTTTCTTTTTATCCTTAAGCAAAGCATTCAAGGGACTAATAAGTGAAGAAAAGTCCTTAATAAACCTCCTATACCAGGAACACATGCCAACAAAACGTTTGACTTCAGTTGTAGTTCTAGGACGAGGATAATTGATCATAGAAGACACTTTATCAGGATCGGTTGATAAAGAATTATTTCCTACGATGAAGCCCAGATATTTAAGAGTAGTTTGAAAAGAACTTACACTTCTCAAGATTCACAGTGAGACCAGCCTCTTCAAGGGTTTCTTAGCAGTCTCTAAAAGCTCTAGATGATGTTCTACGTAGGTGAGCACAGAGAATATCATCCAAATAGGAAAAGATATATGGTTCAAACTTAGGTCCAAATATAGAATCAACAAGTCTCTGTTGCGTCTGCGCACTATTACACAAACCAAAAAGGTACGACTATAAACTGAAATTGACCTCTACCAATAATAGAAAAGCCGTCTTTTCTTTCGACGCTTCATCTAATGGGATTTGCCAAAACTCTTTCTCAAATCAATAGCAGATATAAACTTAGAATTACGAAGATTATTCAAAATGCGATCAATATGAGGCAACGGAAAGAATCATGCTTTGTCAACTCATTAAGAAACCGTCCATCGAAACAAATCATATTCTCCATTAGGTTTCTTTACTAATAATGTGGGAGAACACCAAGGACTCGGGATTCCTTAACAACACCGAGTTTTAACATTGAATCTAATTCTTTGTTTAAGATTTCTTGCATGTAAGGTGAAAGTAAATAAGGTTTCTTTTTAAAGGTTTCGCATTGCCGGTATCGATAGTTAACTGAATTTTATTGGTCTTGCCCATCCTGTCTTTGCTGTCAATCTGCTTAAAGGTCTCAATAACCTTTTCAGCTTTGACCCTATCCATAGGTGAGAGGTCATCAAGAGAAGAAAGTTTAAGAAAAGAAAGTTTAGTATTGATATTAGAAGACAAAGATATAACCTCACTTTTACCTGTACAAATATCCCAAGTATTGTTTTTAAAATTCACTAATAAATTAAACTTTTTAGCAAAGTCCTGCCAAAGATAAATGAATGTGTAACCGAAGGAACTATTAAAAATTTTATAATCTGTAAAGACTCTCCAAGTAAAATAGGTAAGTCGGCGACACCGCTTACTTTCTGCTGTGCACCATCAGCAGTATATATTTGTTTATCTTGCAAAGAATTGTTTTAAGAACGCATCTGCTTCAAAATTTTTATTCCCGACTTTCCAATTACAGAATTTGTTGCACCCGTATCAAGTAAACCAGTTATGTCATAATCAAAAACGCGTACCGGAATATAAGGTCTGTTGTCACTTTGTTTACAAAGAAACACAGGCGACACTTAGGAAGATACTTTATTATTTTTATAAAAATTAGAAACGAAATTTAACCATTTTTTCCAATCATCAGGACAAAAATAATTATTTTTATTAATTGTGCCATCTTTTAAGGAATTAACAGCATCTTGGCCACGACGAGATACTGTTGAAATTGGTTTTTGAACATTTTGGACAGGTAGAGATTTTAACATTAGGTTCCCCGCATCGGTAACAAAAAGTTTTACGTTTCTGCTTACAAACCTTATAGGAATGACCCGCATTTTTACAGTTAAAACACGTAAGTTTATTCTTATTTTGAGGCGTTTGTTTAGTGCCGGAAAATTCGCCTGTGTCCACTTTCGAGCTATTCTCCGAGTGGCCAGAAAATGAGTCATTATTCTTTTTATGAAAGTTAACATTATTAGGTCTACCCTGATTATAAAATCTATTTCTATGAGAATCAGTAGGATCGGAATTATTAAGACATGAAGCATTTGAACAGTTAGAACGCCTCGAGAAGAAGTAAGGTAAGAAGCTTCTTCCAGCTTACGAACCAAATTTGATAAAGTTTCCACGGAATCAACGGTCTGTAACGCAAGTGCTTGAATATATTCAGGTAATAAATTCCTTTTTAAATATTTGACTTTGGTTACTTCAGCTAAAGGGTTGGACAAACGATTAAACAGATTATCTAAATGAGCAATATAAATAGTTACCGATTCGTTTCGCTTTTGTTTTCTCTGTCTTATGGTTTCCCATATTTCATCATCCGCATAAGGAGAAAGAAAATCCCTTTTAAGCCTTTGGACAAAGAGAGGTCCAATCATTTACTGAATTTTTGACACTGCGAAACCATATAAAGGCATCCCCTACCAAAAGTTCAACCGCGGCATTAAAAGCTCGGCTTCCGAAACATTACGGCAAATTGCTAAATCTGTAACTCGTTCTAAAAAATAGTAAACCCTTTTTGGATCTCCCGTAAATTTGATACCCCATTCCGGAAATTGGTTGTTTACTGCCATTACAGGTAACCACCGGATTTACATTCATGACGGGCGAAGCATTTGGAGACAATAGAGTAGTATTGCCGACAGGAGCATTAGGTAAGTCGAGAACTTTGTCATCTAAGTCAGACTCTAGCTTAATACAAGTACATAGGACTCTTCTTTATAAGACGCGATATCATTAGGATCCGGATCAGGGACAACTATACGACTAACTCTACCAGTCAAATGAATAATTCTAGACTTTATCCGAGCGTAAGTGGAGTCTGTAATTGTGCCTTCGAAATCGATAATAGTGTCAGTGATTGAGGTAATGGATTTATTAATAGCAGCCTCCCCCTACTGCGAAATTAAAATCATAATTTTCTAAAGAAATCTGCGAACCAGGTTTATTTGCATCTGTTTCCTTTCTTAACAATTTAGACAATATTTTTCTCTTATCGCTAACATTTCGTTGCGTTACGACATTTCTATTGGCTAACTCATAATCAAGCTCATATTCTAATAAATGGTTAACTACAAAGAACTTCATCTTGTTAGACAATTAAAATAATAGTTACAACTTATTTTGTGTAAGCAAGAAATATTTTTTTTTTTTTATCTTAGAGACACCCTGTTTATGAAGGAAATGTATATTGAAAATTTTTAATATATTAATTTTGTCCTGTCTGTAAAGTTATAAAGGTCCTATATATTTACTTATTAATTGAGTAGGAGCAATTATTATAATAAAAAATTCTCTTAATAATTAAGTTAAGCCAAAACAATAGAGTATAATTACAAAAGTTTTAAAAATTCAGTGTTATTCATTAAGAAGATGAGAGGAAGAAAAAAAAATTCAACTTTCTATCCCCTCAGTCACTATTAACTAAAAAAAAAAATTTTAAAAAAATTTTCGGTTATTTGAAGCAGATACGAAAATTTTTTATATCACGACAAAAAAATGCAAAGGTAATAATCGCGCAAATCAATATAAAAAAAAAAGCAAAATCATTCGCGAATTTAACTAGAGAATAAGCTGGTTTTGGCTATTTCTAGTTTCAAAAAAATTTCTTAGATTTTTAAAACGGAGGGTAAGCAAGTATTTATGGCTATTTTGTTTTGGTTTTAAGAAAAATTTTTTCAAACAGTTTGTTAGCAATTAGCGCAGGCTGCAAAAAATAAATTAAAAAAAAAGTAAGGTAGGTTTTGATTTTTTTTAGAGAAATTAGCAAAAAAATTTTTTTAAAGAAAATTTTAAAAAAAACTGTAAAATTACAGTTATGAATAAAATTTTTTTAAAAATTTTTAAAAAATTGGCAAATTTATAAAATTAATTACTAAAACAAATTAAACCAAATTTAAGACAAAACTTCAACTTCAGAAGTATTTATTTAAAAAATCAAAGCAGAAAATATGTATGTAAGGTAAAAATTAATAACAATGGGGAAAAAAAAAACGTAGCTTTTAACGTCCCCCTTCTGAATGCGTAATTCGACAATATCAAGTTAATGTAAAACAATATGAAAAATTTTAAATATTCAAATCTGAAATAAAAGTAAAATATATGGTTTGACGAAGATAAAATTTTAACGGTTTTTTTCCCCGGGGTAAAGTAATGACTTTTATGAATTTAACAAAAAAAAAAATTTGGTGTTACGCATTTTGGGGTTTAATTTTTTTAAAATCAATCTATTCTGTAACACTTACAGAACAGGTTACATTTTTTTCGGCTTAACTTTTTTCTTGGGGAAAACAGTAATTGTGAGTACAATGTACCTAATTAAGGTAAGATAATTAATTAAAAAAAAAAGGGCGCCACGGTATTTCCTTTATTCGGTTACTTTTTTTAATTAAATTTAATTGGTGGGAAACACCGAAATTAACCAAGTTTAGAGATTTTTAACTGTTGTTATTAATTTCACAAAGGTAGGAATTTAAATTCATAAACAGTCAGTTAAAATAAATGGTCTTTATTCAAAGCTTAACGAATAACTTATTAAAAAATATAATTTTAATTAATTTAGAAACGAAACCTTTTTTTTATTAAACTTAACGAATATTTATTTTTCCGATGTAATACGCAAAACCGTATACTTGATCAAGCATCCGTAATATTATAAGCGCAATTAACCCCCCCCCTTTAAACAACTAAAAAAAATTTAATTCCCCCTCATAGATTAGATTATTTTCTAAATGAAGTTGTTAGGATTTCAGGGACCTCGGGTCCAGCTGCTGCGTCACATATATAGATTTTTATCCACAGATGGCTGATTCATAAAAAGGGAATGATTGCCTTATTTTCATAAAACACATCAGTCACATTTCTATCATAAACCAACTTTTATTAACAAATTGTTTTAAAGTATACTTGAGAGTAAAAATAGGTTTTTGGTATATGTTGGGAACAGCGGCGTAACTTTATCATGTGGGTTCGTGGCAAATTACCAGATAAAACCCTCTTCCAATGTAAAAAAAAACACAAAACAAGTTTTTTCGTACAAATCACCACGTTAAGTATTGGGTTTTTTAAAATTTTCGTCGCTTCTGGGGGCCCTTTTTTTTTGATGAGAGAAAAAAGTTTTGTATTAAAAAATTTTTTTTTTTTTTTCCCTTATCTTTTGAAATCATCAGTAAAAAAAATATTGCAATAAAAATGGAAAAATTTAAACCCCTTCCCCAATTTTTTTAAAGGTATATTATGCACTATAATAAAAGATCTTTTTTTTTTATTTTTCCCCAAAATTTTATACATTGATGATATTTGGGGGAAAAACCTTTTTGGGGATATTTAAGCTTAAAA
>JAHBCN010018918.1:0-16544 GCA_019359885.1 Listronotus oregonensis
GAACCACTTAACAAACCCAAATAAATCTATTAATGTACCCTTTTATACGGAAAATACTCAGTTAGAATAAGCTAGAAGAACTTACCCAAGATGTTAAGGGGTATTTTCCACTAACACGTGATCCCTGTGCGTCGAACTGCGTTCTGGAATGCAGATTTTTCCCGAAACAGCCAAAAAGGCAACAAATCAACAAAATTCACACAAAACCAAAGGTAATTTTAAATCGGGAAAGATTTTTGGAAATTTGCAGCACAAACCTATAAAGATGGCTTGAATACCATTAGCTGCAAATTCTCCTAGTTCTCGCCTTGAAGAATGACGTGAAAGTGGTAAAAGATGGGCCGTTGGCCCTTTGTCCTTCTCAAAAGCACCAGTGTGCACGCACAATCTAGGAATTTTCTCGCCTCTGAATCGGAACGTCGTTACGCATTTTGAGTTGCCTACCCACGCTGCCCAAATAACAATGTTAATTTTTTAGTACATAATACTACGAGGGGTAAAGCAACGTAAAGCATAAAGGTAGAATACCAATACGATAGAAAAACAGAAGTGATCCGGCAATTACAATCAAATTTGGACCCTTTTTGCCAAAAATAAACTGCAAAAAAAAAATGAAAACCGACCTGCATTAAGGTAAACAAACTAGATTATTAAAACAAACGTAGAAATAAAACTAACCGTGACAACTCCCCTCTCCTTCGAAGGAGGAAACTTCCAGGAAGAAGTTTTACGACGATCATGCGAGCCCCCAAAGGTAACTAAAAACAAGGCAGGAATCTAGAACTAAGAACATAAAGAGCAAACTAATCATTAAACTGACAGGAGATGACAATTCAGAGGCAGGTAGGCACTAACTAAGACAGATAGAGATAAAGGAGGTAACGAGATAAATTAAGAATCCAATAAATTCTAACTCCGAAGGAAGTTTACACAAGATAAAGAAAATATTCGATAAGATAAAGGTAAGGTAAGGTAATACAAAATAAGGTAAGATAAGATAAAGGTAAACCATACTAAAGGCAACAATCGAACAAATCGAAGCTCAGGGAAAGCAAATTCAGGTAAATCTAAGTTGTGACATAGTACGCCTTGAAGGCAGTAAGCTACTAATATCAAATTAAAGGAAAACGTATTAAAGGTAAATAAACCGAATGGTAAGTAAAAAGATAATTAACCCAAAAAAATAATTTTCAGACATCATTTCAGTGACGAACACTCACGGAGTCTCCGGGCAGCGATGGTGCAGCCACGAGGAATCGATGGGTAGGAAATCTATGCCAAATATTGCAAAAAAATTGGCTGGTCAAAAAAGATTTCTGTTAAGGTTGCGTCGCAACCAATGCGGCTTGGCGAACCCGTTCCTTAACCTCACACCGAAGCCCTCACAACTACCTCATCCCACACCCAAAAGAAACCGCAAACACCCACCACAGAAATAATAACTGAAAGGTGGAAAACAAAAAGAAAGGTAAGATAAAGATATAGCGCCTGCCAAGCAAAAAAGTACCAGGAAGTACTGCGAGAAATAATAAACAAATTTATAGGGTGTTCTGAATGGTGGCACTACCCCAGCATCTGTCGCAGCTAATAGGCCGAACGCAACCGAGCCAGAACGCAGTAGTGTGGCCCAGCTTAATGTAGTGCCTCATTAGGGTCACTACACCAAACCACACCCCCGACGCCTGACCTTCCATTTCAGTCTGCTCTTCCAGAGATCAAAAGTTCCCCGGGGAGGGCGGCGCTGCGGCACCGCTGTGGCACCAACACCACGCAGCCTGTCAATAAAAAAGAAACAACCAAAAAGGTAACCATATCAGAAAATACGCTCTGAAAATCCATTAAGAAACTAAATGCAATGCAATGATAGCGAACAGAAGGTTCACGTCAAAAAAAAAACTAAATTTAAAAAGGCAATAGAAATAAAGCAAAGAGAAGGCAATTAAAAAAAAAATAAAAATCGAGGTAATGTGGCTGAAGGCTAACACTATCCCAGCGTTTGTCGGACTTTTACCGACACTAGGTCCCAGTGCAGGATTATTCTAACTAACCAGTAATGTCGAGACTCCCATCATGTTTCGCGCCAAGCTGGATGCCCCGACACCATTGGTTGCCCATCTCTGCAGGGCATATTAAATAATATATATATAATCGCAGTTTTATTGAATTATTCTTTTTTGTTGATTTTTTTTGACAGTTACGTTAATTGGCTACTCTAATTAGCGTAAAAGTTTTAATAAATCGCCGTTAGATGGCGCTTGTGTATATATTCTTTGTTTCTTTTAGTATTAATTAATTTTCTGGGGTTAAATTACCTTCTTTTGGTAATAAATTTTTAATTACTAAGTTTTCTTGTCATAATTTTTCTTTTTGAGACTTTTATTCGGGGTATAAGTTTCTGGGTGACTGTTCGAGACCTATTTATTATTTAAATTGTCAATTTAGTAAGCCGGAGAGGCTTTTGTTATACTTAACAAAAATTAGTTATTTATTTTTTTACCTTATTTAATTATCATTTATCAATGATAAATCCTCCGCCCTCCCGGGGAACTTTTGATCTCTGGAAGAGCAGACTGAAATGGAAGGTCAGGCGTCGGGGGTGTGGTTTGGTGTAGTGACCCTAATGAGGCACTACATTAAGCTGGGCCACACTACTGTGTTCTGGCTCGGTTGCGTTCGGCCTATTAGCTGCGACAGATGCTGGGGTAGTGCCACCATTCAGAACACCCTATAAATTTGTTTATTATTTCTCGCAGTACTTCCTGGTACTTTTTAGCTTGGCAGGCGCTATATCTTTATCTTACCTTTCTTTTAGTTTTCCACCTTTCAGTTATTATTTCTGTGGTGGGTGTTTGCGGTTTCTTTTGGGTGTGGGATGAGGTAGTTGTGGGGCTTCGGTGTGAGGTTAAGGAACGAGGTCCGCCAAGCCGCATTGGTTGCGACGCAACCTTAACAGAAATCTTTTTTTTTGACCAGCCAATTTTTTTTTGCAATATTTGGCATAGATTTCCTACCACATCGATTCCTCGTGGCTGCACCATCGCTCGCCCGGAGACTCCGTGAGTGTTCGTCACTGAAATAATGTCTGAAAATTATTTTTTTTTGGGGTTTAATTATTTTTTTTTTACTTACCATTCGGTTTATTTACCTTTAATACGTTTTCCTTTAATTTGATATTAGTAGCTTACTGCCTTCAAGGCGTACTTGGTCACAACTTAGATTTACCTGAATTTGCTTTCCCTGAGCTTCGATTTGTTCGATTGTTGCCTTTAGTATGGTTTACCTTTATCTTATCTTACCTTATTTTGTATTACCTTACCTTACCTTTATCTTATCGAATATTTTCTTTATCTTGTGTAAACTTCCTTCGGAGTTAAATTTATTGGATTCTTAATTTATCTCGGTTACCTCCTTTATCTCTATCTGGCTTAGTTAGTGCCTACCTGCCTCTGAATTGTCATCTCCTGTCAGTTTAATGATTAGTTTGCTCTTTATGTTCTTAGTTCTAGATTCCGGCCTTGTTTTTAGTTACCTTTGGGTGCTCGCATGATCGTCGTAAAACTTCTTCCTGGAAGTTTTCCTCCTTCCGAAGGAGAGGGGAGTTGTCACGGTTAGTTTTTATTTCTACGTTTGTTTTTAATAATCTAGTTTGTTTACCTTAATGCAGGTCGGTTTTCATTTTTTTTTGCAGTTTATTTTTGGCAAAAGGCTCCAAATTTGATTGTAATTGCCGGGTTACTTCTGTTTTTCTATCGTATTTGGTATTCTACCTTATGCTTTACGTTGCTTTTACCCCTCGTAGTATTATGTACTAAAAAATTAACATTGTTATTTGGGCAGCGTGGGTAGGCAACTCAAAATGCGTAACGACGTTCCGATTCAGAGGCGAGAAAATTCCTAGATTGTGCGTGCGCACACTGGTGCTTTTTGAGAAGGACAAAGGGCCAACGGCCATCTTTTACCACTTTCACGTTATTCTTCAAGGCGAGAACTAGGAGAATTTGCAGCTAACGGTATTCAAGCCATCTTTATAGGATTTGTGCTGCAAATTTCCCAAAATCTTTCCCGATTTAAGTTACCTTTGGTTTTGTGTGAATTTTGTTGATTTGGTTGCCTTTTTGGCTGTTTCGGGAAAGAAATCTGCATTGCAGGACTTGCAGTTCGACGCACAGGGATCACGTGTTAGTGGAAAATACCCCTTAACATCTTGGGTAAGTTCTTCTAGACTTATTCTAACTGAGTATTTTCCGTATAAAAGGGTACATTAATAGATTTATTAGGGTTTTCTTAAGACGCGCTGGTGGTTCAGGGGATTTTCATTATTTTTTATATATTACGTCATGCGTTGGGCAAGTCGAATTTCAGTAAGAATTAATTATTAATTACCCTAATTACACCAATTTAAGGGGTTTGTTGTGGCCAATTTATTGCGAAAATCGCAGTTTTATTGAATTATTCTTTTTTGTTGTTTTTTTTGACAGTTACGTTAATTGGCTACTCTAATTAGCGTTAAAGTTTTAATAAATCGCCGTTAGATGGCGCTTGTATATATATTCTTTGTTTCTTTTAGTATTAATTAATTTTCTGGGATTAAATTACCTTCTCTTGGTAATAAATTTTTAATTACTAAGTTTTCTTGTCATAATTTTTCTTTTTGAGACTTTTATTCGGGGTATAAGTTTCTGGGTGACTGTTCGAGACCTATTTATTATTTAAATTGTCAATTTAGTAAGCCGGAGAGGCTTTTGTTATACTTAACAAAAATTAGTTATTTATTTTTTTTACCTTATTTAATTATCATTTATCAATGATATTTAAGTTATTTTTATTTTACACAACAAGATAGAGTGTTTTTTTTAAGACAAAAAAGCAAACAGGCTAGTAATATATCGTGATTGAACTATTTAAATTATCAGTCAAAAACCTACTTATTATTTGTTTTGCCAAGTAAAAATAAAGATCAATAAATATGTTTTGGGCTTTTACCTACGATTAAATACAATCGTATGGATATAATAATATTACCTTTTTTTTCACTAGTTAAGTGATTGTTAATTAACTTTTGGTAGCTAGGGAATATGTTCTTTTTTTGGTGCCAATGGAATAGGGCATAATTTTTTTGTAAACTAGTTTACTAAAACAATTTTATTTTTTTTGTTATCTTGATTTAATGGGATTTCTTTATTGTTATATGATTTATTAACGTTGCTTACTTAATAAGTAATTATTTTTTTTGTTTACTGAAAGGTCTCGAACCAAGCACCAGATTTTAAAGTTTTCTTATATTAACTTTTTTTTAATGAAACTCATACAGTATGGGATTTGAGGGAATTTTCTTGGATTTTTTTTTAAGTCGCTTGGTTATCTTACGTTTTATTGGGTTTTAATTAGTATTGAATTTTGTAGGGTTCTTCGTACGGGCCATTATTCTGCTGGGCCATTAATTTATTTTGAAACGGTTTTCGTTTTGGTTTGGAGAGGCCATCAATTTGGTGGAAGTTTTCTTGGGACGGGTCAGAGATAGTGACCAACTGTTAATGTGTTGTTTGTTGTTTTGGACACCATCCCTCTTCACAGTGTAGTGGCTGGCACACCTGCCATCACTTGGATTCAACAAAACAGGCAACATAAAAATTAACTTACTAACAATTTTTTTTTAACACATTTCAAGAAACAATTTAGGACTCTACCTTTTAAAATTTTACCATATTGTTATAAATTATTTGCGGCCCTTTCTTGTATTTTTATTGTAATATTTTTTTTGTAAATCTTAATTTTCTTATTGGTTTTCAAATGGTGCACCTGGTCACTAAATTATTGGTAAATAATTAAGCGGTATTTATATATATTTTTTATATTTCATATATTTTATAAATTGTAGACTTATATTTATAATTTTTTTTCTCAGTATAATTTTTTTTAACAGTTATTGAGCGCATTCACCATTT
Organism: Listronotus oregonensis; assembly: GCA_019359885.1. Classification (NCBI taxonomy): domain Eukaryota; kingdom Metazoa; phylum Arthropoda; class Insecta; order Coleoptera; family Curculionidae; genus Listronotus; species Listronotus oregonensis. Next base: position 5,946 of record JAHBCN010018918.1, read on the forward strand.
CATTTTTATTATATATAAATTTTTTTGTAAACTTTTAAATAATAAATTTAAATTTTGTACATTTCGTAGCCGTGCGCATTCACCATTTTATTTTGATTAATTTTTTTTTGTAAACTTTAAATTACAAATTTATAATAAATTATATTAACTATTTGTTTTAAATATAGTGTTTCATTTGGCTCGCCTAGTGTCTCCTTTTTCTAATGTTAATATTGTTTAGTAAAGTTTTTCTTGTCTTTGAGTGGTAGTAAAGTTGAACGAGAGTTCCCAATTAAACCATGGAAGGTCTCTGCTAGGCCTGGCACCAAAAGCAGTGGCGCCCAGTCTAACCCCCCCTACTCTCCGGCAAATGAGTTAGGGCATTTTTGCACGCTCTCTCTGCTACTCACCTTCAGCTTTACTGTACTTTTGCTATTTAATTGTTATTAATTTTATTTAAAGAAAAATAAAAAGAAAAAAATTTTAAAGGCTGCCAACGGCCAAATAAAAGTTGGAAAAGTGTTTTTAGGCTAAACAACTGCGTGACAATATATATATATATATATATATATATATATATATATATATATATATATATATATATATATATATATATATATATATATATATATATATATATATATATATATATATATATATATATATATATATATATATATATATATATATATATATATATATATATATAAATATATATAGATATTACTATTCCATTATATTTAGACAACTATGTGAATTTTTATCTAAATCAAACACTTTATAAAATATGGGTAATGGGCTGTCGAAATCTAACAAAACGATCTTTTTAAATTTTTGGAATTATAATGTCAAATAACCACGTACTAAAAATATTTATTTAAATTTCAAAAATATTAAAACCACATTTAAAATAAAAGACTTTTCATAAAACTGTATTAAACACGAAATTATTTTAAAATAAAAAACACTTTAGATAAAATTTATAATGGATATTAAACAATAACACAGGCACACAAAAAAGTTTTGAATCAGATATGTGAAGAACTGGGTATGTTTTTCAGTGCGCTAAAAACGAATCCGAAGTCAGAATTTACCCATCACCCTTAGGTTTTGCCCCAGCAACCACCCAGCACCCCTCCTAAAGGTCAAAATTTTATTCATTTGTAAAAGATATAATAAATATCTGACAATACGTCTTTTGGCGTGTTAAAAACAAATATGAAGTTAGAATTTACCCATCAAACTTAGATTTTGCCCCAGCAATCCCCCAGCACCGCCTCGAGGGGTCAAAATTTTATTCATTTGGAAAAGATATAACAAAAATATCTGAAAATACGTTTTATGGTGTAGTAAAAACAAATATAAAGTTAGAATTTACCCCTAACCTTTGAATTTAACCCTAGCAACCCCCAGAAACCCCTAGCATCACCCAAAAACTACCCTTAGGTCAAAAAAAATATTTTATTGGAAAAATTAAAATAAATATCTGACAATACGTTTTTTGGTGTGCTAAAAATGAACATAAAGTCAGAATTTACCCATCACCCTAAGATTTTGCCCCAGCAACCACCCTGCACCCCCTTGAAGGGTCAAAATTTTATTCATTTGTAAAAGATATAATAAATATCTGACAATACGTTTTATGGCGGGTTTAAAACGTATATAAAGTTAGAATTTACCCATAATCCTTAGATTTTGCCCCAGCAATCCCCCAGCACCCCCTCGAAGAACAAAATTTTATTCATTTGGAAAAGACATAACAAAAATATCTGAAAATAGGTTTTTTGGTGTAGTAAAAACAAATATAAAGTTAGAATTTACCCACAGCCTTAGAATTTAACCCTATCAACCCCAAAAAATCCCTAGCATCACCCAAAAACTACCCTTAGGTCAAAAAAAAATATTTTATTGGAAGAATTAAAATAAATATCTGACAATACGTTTTTTTTGGTGTGCTAAAAACGAACATAAAGTCAGAATTGACCCATTACCCTTACATTTTGCTCCAGAAACCCCCAGCACCCCGGTCCCAAAGGGTCAAAATTGTATTCATTTGGAAAAAATATAATAAATATCTGACAATACGTTTTTTGGCGTGCTAAAAATGAATATGAAGTTAGAATTTACCCATCACCCTTATATTTTGCCCCAGCAACCCCCCAGCCCCCCAAAGATCAAAATTTTATTCATTTGGAAAAGATATAATAAATATCTGACAATACGTGTTTTGGTGTGCTTAAAATATAATTAGTATATGAAGTTGGAATTTACCCATAACCCTTGAATTTAACCCTAGCAATCCCCAGCAACCCCCAGCATCACCCAACAACCATTCAAAGGGCTAAAATTTCATTTTATTTGAAGAATTAAAATAAATATCTAACCTTTTCAGTATACCAGACAATGTATTATCCGATATTTATTACAAATATTCTAAGTAAATAAAGTTTTACCCATTTAGGAGGGGAAGTTGCTGGAGAAAAATGTAAGAGTGATGGGTAAATTCTGACTTTATGTTCATTTTTAGCACACCAAAAAACGTATTGTCAGATATTTATTTTAATTCTTCTAATAAAATAAACTTTTTGCAGTTTGGGTGGTGATGCTAGGGGTTGCTAGGGTTAAATTCAAGGGTTATGAGTAAATTCTAACTTTATATTCGTTTTTACAACATCATGGATGATGGGTAAATTCTTACTTCGTATTCGTTTTAAGCGCACTGAAAAATATACCGGAACGTACTTTACATATCTGGTTCAGAATTTCTTTTTTGTGTGTGCCTGTGTAATCATTTGCAGGTGGTAGAGGAGCTTTCCTCGCCTGAGGCGGTACCACCCCACTTGCCCTTTAAAGGACTCGTGAAGTCTTAGTACGTTTCGAGTTCTGGGCGGTGAGTCAGTTTTCCTTCTTCCTCCTCCTTCTTTCTCTTTTAGTTTTCCTTCTTCCTCTTCATTCTTTTTCTTTTCCTTTCTCTTTTTTTTTTCCACTCTACTAAAATTTGGAAATAATGATGATGGTACACCCGAACGTAAAGTTATCCGGAGGTAAAATACCCCTCCATTCGGTTCTCCGGGCGAGGGGTACATTTGGGGGGCCACCATCGAAAAGTCTGATATCGTTTACAAATATATGTGGGCTTAACTCTAACGTGAACTCTGTTCACCATTATCTTCAATCCTCCAAACCCCACATACTATTTCTTACCGAAACCCAAATAAGTCCCAAAACACCAACCAACCACCTCCTTTTCCCAGGTTATGAACTCATTTCATCTTTTCGACCCCATGGCGGCGTTTGTGCTTACATTCGCCACGACCTGGCTTGTGTTAAGGTTTCTAGCCTCGAATCGGGTAGGCCTGATATTCTTTGGCTTAAACTTACTTTCAGATCTTCTACTAAATTCATCTGCTGTATACACCGGTCCCCGTCTGACAATTCCTACAACGAGTTCTTTGATTTCCTTTCAATAAAGATCGACAATATTATTTCCCAGTTTCCATTGGCCGAAGTAATCGTCCTCGGGGATTTTAATGTTCATAATAAGTATTGGCTAGGCTCCACAAAAACTGATACACAAGGCAGAGCAGCAGAAAATTTCGCAATCAGCAACTCGCTCACCAATCTAATTATGGAACCTACCTACTTTCCTAGAGTTCCCACCCATAATTCTAACCCCTAGATCTCTTCTTACTTCCACCCCGAACTCTATCAAGCATCAGTAACTGCTCCCTTGGTCGCTCTGACCATGGTTTGGTCACCGTATCATACTCTACTCATTTTGAGGCAACTGAAAGCATGTCGCCACGAACCGTCTGGCACTACAATTCGGCCGACTGGGATGGTCTAAGAGATTTCTTTGCCAGCTACCCTTGGAATCCTACCTGCTTTTCTACTCACGATCCTTCAGAAATATGTAAACAAATTACCGAAACAATTCAACTAGGCATTGAGACCTATATTCCCCACACTAAAAAGAACCCCATAACTTCAAATCACAAACCGTGGTTTTCTAAATCCTGTGACAAAGCCAGACTTTTAAAACTTCAAGCCCACAAAAAGTTTCTTCAAAACCCCAGTCCCGAAAATCGACAGGCTAGCATCATAGCAAGAAATCAGTATAATCAGACCATCTCAGATGCAAAAGACCGTTTTAACAATCGAATAAAAGATAACGTTCTCTCTTGCTCAAATGGCAGTAAAGCTTTTTGGTCCTTTGCCAAAAATATTAGTCAGAACTTTTGCACAAATTCTTTTCCACCCCCAATCTCTGAAGATGGAATTGTCTCTACCTCCAAAGGAAAAGCCGAACTATTTGCCAAACAATTTGCTGCCAATTCTACGCTTGATCCTCCTATTAATCTCCCTCTTCCAACAGTTGTCCCTGTTTCTCATAAAATGTCCGATATAATTTTTAAAGTCAAACAGATTAAGCGTATTCTTTCTTCTCTTAATACTAAAAAATCGTCTGGGCTGGATGGCATACCAGCAATCGTCTTAAAAAAAGTGCTCCCGAGCTTGCACCCATCTTAACTCGCCTCTTTCGAATTTCTTACGACACGGGCATTTTCCCGGAGAGTTGGAAAGCTGCACGTGTGCAACCTGTCCCCAAAAAAGGATCCAAAAGTCTCCCTTCTAACTATAGACCTATATCTCTTCTTTCAGTTGTTTGCAAGGTAATGGAAAAATTCATTAATTCCCAAATCTTAAAGTATCTGGAAAAACATAGGATCTTACATGATAGACAATATGGATTCCGTCACAGTAGATCCACAGCTGATCTTCTTTCCTTTGTCTCACACAACTGGAACAAGTCCCTTGAGTTTCTTGGTGAATCCCAGATCGTTGCTCTTGACATATCCAAACCTTTCGATCAGGTCTGGCATGATGGGCTTCTTAACAAACTTCCTTCTTACGGTCTTCCACCTAAGCTTTGCTCTTGGCTTTCCAGTTTCCTTTCTAATCGACGTATATCAGTTAGTGTAGATGGTCATTCCTCGAGCTTCTACCAAATTAATGCTGGGGTGCCCCAGGGCTCAGTGCTGGCACCCACGCTGTTTCTTCTAAACATTAACGATCTTCTCTCTTCTACAATCAATCCCATTCATAGTTTTGCTGACGATAGTACCCTCCACTCTAGTATTCAATTTCTTAAGCCACCGTGTAATTCTGATTTTGAAAACAAGCGCAGGTTATTGCAGATATCTCTTTCACAAGACCTCAAACTTATCTTGGATTGGGGCGCCAAAAATCGTGTTCAGTTTAATGCCTCAAAAACACAGTCATGTTCGCTGCGCGAAAAAGTCTGCGAATGCTCATCCCTACATATGAGCGGCCAAGTTCTGCAGAACAAAGAGTCGTTTAATCTAGTCGGCGTTACTTTTGAGAATAACCTCAACTGGCACAAACACATTTCATCCATAGCTTCGGCAGCTTCAAAAAAGATTGGATTCCTCTTCCGAGCCAGAAAATATTTATCTTCTTTCAATCTGTACACTCTGTATGTATCCCAAATCAGACCCTCTTTGGAATATTGTTCTCATGTCTGGGGAATGGCGTCCCCTACAACACTTAGCATTCTGGACTCCATTCAAAAAAGAGCTGTTCGTCTTATTAATGATCCAACGCTCACAGAAAGGCTTCCTCTTCTTGCCCATCGTCGGGCTGTGGGGGATCTGTCGCTCCTCTATAGGTATTTTCACGGCTTCTGCTCAGAGGAATTGGCCAGTATTATTCCTTCTCTGGCAGCTCCCAACAGAGCAACACGTAGTGCAACTTTTATGCATCCTTTTACAGTTCAGTTAGAGAGGCCCCGAACTTCCCGCTTTCTTCGTTCCTTTATTCCTAGAGTGTCAAGACTATGGAAGTTTTTCCTTCTTCTCCCAATCTCCAAAAATTTAAGTCCCGTGTGAACAAACTCCCTCTCACCACACTGAAGACACCCACGGTACGTTAGTACTTAGGCATGAGCCTTCGTGGACTGTCCCAAGATAAAAAAAAAATGTAATAAAAAATACTAAAAATAATAGCAATAGTTTCTTTTTAAATATAAAAGCAGCAACGCTTAGTTTTCTAGATCTTAAAAAATATTTAAATAGATTTATATTTTGGGGCGAAAATATTAATAGTATTTAACTACAAAAACAAGAGTTGAATTTACATCTGCGTATACTCGTTTCAATAAATTAGTTACCTCGTCCATTATGTCATTATTATTATCGACTAGACCTGTCTTGTAACCTGATAAGGGTGTGTTTTAGTGGCAAATCAAAGATTAATTTGTTTGCTTCTAATGGAAGCCCATATATCGTCAAGTTCAAGCATCCCAGATAAATTAAACATAGGGTGGGGAAAATGTAGGTTAAATTATAGGATCTCTATAAATTTAAGAACAACAGTAACATATTTTATAAAAGAAATAAAATGACAGGAAAAACTTATAAAGTATACACAGTGTTGAAGTATTGTGATAAAGGATTGGTATATTAAACAATTTAAAATAAATAAAAGCACTTAAAAAAAAAATAAAATAAGCAAAAAAACCAAATTTAATATGTTGCTTTAATCCATAATTTTAAACCAGACATTTTTGCAGACCAAAAATAGTCTATAAATGGCTTTAAGGTTGTAGCTGAACTATCATTTTTCTGTTCTTCTTTGTATTTTATCGAAAGCTTACTAAGTTAACTAACATAATACTCTCCTTACTATTGTGTTGAAGTAAGTCAATTTAAAAGCACAACTTTTTTAAAAAAGGATTGACTGGTATTTATGGTAATTGATTTAAAAATTGTGGGAAAAAAGTAATTAAGCCACTTTTGATAAAAGTGGTTGTTTTGTACCGGTGTCCAAATAAGAAAGGACGCCGGCTGTATCTCAGAAAATGTTTATCGCACTGCGTTGGGGAAAATATTTTTAGTAAAAGTGGTCAAGAGAAATAGCTGGAAATTATTTTTAAGTTTTTGAAATTTCCGCTAGGGGGCGTAACTGCAATCTTGAATCTAAAAAAGTGATGTTTCTGTGAATTTTGCTATATTAACATAACAAAAAATACCTGGTCTTTAAAGTCGAGAATAATCTGAACCTTTATTGTTTGACAATTTTTGCTATATCTCTAAAAATAAAGTGGTAGGGGGTATTCAAAGGTTTCCGTAAAACACACCTGTATCTTAGAAACGTCTGAGCCGATTTTAACAAGCTTAGGCTAGTTGACAAGAGCTTTTCTTTGGCTATAAATGTTATAATATTTTAAGTTTTGTTAGTTTTACATGTCGCCGCTAGAGGGTTTTTTTGATATTCCGTCAGAAATGGTTAATTTTCTCAAAAAAAAAATAAATGCATTGGTAATTTTTTTTTGAAAAAGTAGCTAAATAATGCCTAAACAAGCTCGCGAAAACCGTATCTCGATATCTTGTTCCTTACATAAAATTTAGGCCAAAGAAAATTTTATACGTCAATAACTCAAAAATCATAAAAGCTACAAGAAATATTATAAAAAATAAATTATGTATTTTTACAAAACCTAAGTTATATAATATTTTCATCTAAATGCAATACTTTACGAGTTATAATCAAAAAATCAAATTTTAAGGATTTTTTCAAGGTATACCCCTAGAATTAGCTTTTTTGATTATAACTCGTAAAGTACTGCATTTAGATAAAATTATTATTTAACCTAAATTAGAGGTTTTGTAAAAATACACAATTTATGTTTTATAAAATTTCTTGTGGCTTTTATAGTTTTTGAGATATTGACTTATAAAATTTTCTTTGGTTTAATTATTAGGTAAGGAACAAGATATCGAGATGCGGTTTCCGCGAGCTTATTTAGGCATTATTTAGCTACTTTATTAAAAAGAAAAATTATACCAGTGGCATTTAATTTTTTTGAGAAAATTAACCATTTCTGTCTGAATGTCGAAATAAGCCCTCTAGCGGTGACATGTAAAACTAACAAAACATAAAATATTTTAAGATTTATAGTCCAACAATAGCTCTTTTCAACTAGCCCAAGTTTGTTAAAATCGGCTCAGCAGCTTCAAAGATACAGGGTGTGTTTAACGGGAACCTTTGAATACCCCCACCACTTTATTTTTAGAGATATAGCAAAAATTGTCAAACAAAAAAGGTTCAGATAATCCTCGACTTTAAAGATCAGGTATTTTTTGTTACGTTAATGTAGCAAAATTCATAAAAAACATCACTTTTTTAGATTCAAGATTGCAGTTACGCCCCCTAGCGGCCATTTCAGAAACATGAAAATAATTGCTAGCTATTTCTCTTGACCACCTTTAGTAAAATATTTTTCCCCAACGCTGTGCGATAAATATTTCCTGAGATACAGCCGGCGTCCTTTCTTATTTGGACACCCGGTACATGTTTTTAATATAACAAAAAATAGGCAACATATTCACCAAATTTACTATTTCTGTGGTGAACTTTTTATCAAATGTTTTGGTGTTGTTTTTGACATCACTTGGTATTATTTATATGGCAATTGTATTACAACTTTTCAAATTTCAATTAACATTACCAAATTTACACAGAATTTGAAACAGTGCAGAAATTAAAAGGTCACCACGCGACACCTGAACGAGTAGACCAGCGGTAAAACTGAAACCCTAGCATTATTCCACTGATTCTTGGCACCTTATCGTTGCTTTCCCATAGCAGTTTTACGTTGGTGCATTTATATATCTCATCTTCGCCTTAATAGTGTCAAAACTCAAAAAGCAAACTGTCGAAAAAAAGGCGTTTGAAATTAGTTCCAACACTTTTACGGCCGAGTGATGATCGCGTTGTTAAATTTAGCAATGGACTTAGCGATTGTTTTAACAACGGTTTAGAATGTTTAACAAAATGTCAGATTTTGACAGGTTGCCTACTAAAATCATTAAATAACACTGACAATGTCGTTTGATTAAACATTCTAAACCGTTGTTAACTTTTAACAATTACTAAGTCCATTGCTAAATTTAACAACGCGATCATCACTCGGCCGTTAGTGTTTTAATTTAAAAACCATCAAAATAAGTACATTAAGGTTAAGCATTTTTAAAAGGTTTACAAATTGTAGTATTAAGAATTCTAAAAATATGAAAAGAAAACTATGTTGTGACACTAAAAGGTTAAAAAAATCAAAAAATATACGATGTTCTGACACTATAAGAATAAAGGACTAAAACATTTACAAAATATTGTTTATTAGTACTAATTTTAGCAGTAAAAAAATTATCTAGTTTTGAAAATACTTTTGGGACATGAACAATTACGTCACATTATGTAGTATCCGATAATTCACATTTTTTAAAATCAAATAATTCCATATACCGTTATTAAGACCCCCACGGTTCGTTAATACTCGTACTTGGGTATAAAGCCTTCGTCAACGGTTGCACAACCTGATATGTGACATATTTGATCATAACGTCATTTGTTTCGGTTAACATTATAATGACACTAGTTTTACCTCGACAAGCACTTAAAATATAGACATGAAACTTTTGAGATAGAATTTTGTAGTATCGGTAAACTTATGGTGTAATAAAAGTTTTTTTTGAGTTATGACACCAATTGAGCAATGTTTCGATATTTCGTTATTCTAACGTTATTTCCACTTACGTTCGGCCAAACGATTTTTTGTCAGGGGCATATATTCCGTAACTCTAAGGTTTTTTTCTGTAAGGTATATTTTGAATCCGTTTAACTGAAACCTACATTGACTCTATTAAATAATATATTTAAAACAAGTCAGTTTGAATATCTATTTAAGTATATTTAATAATCAAATTCATTAGCTTCTTTTAAAATAGCAATATATAATATTAAATATTATAAATAATTTAAGCTACCTTGACATTATAATTAAAAATAAAATGAAAGTGAATTAAAAAAAAAATAATAATTTATAATGCATTTTTATTTAAAAATTATTGCTAATGAAATTGATTATTAAATATAGTTATGTTTTTTATGACCTTTAGAAAATAGTTATTAAATTTAAACTGACTTGTTTTAAAAATATATTGTTTAATAGAGTCAATGTAGGTTTCAGTTAAACGGATTCAGTGGTAAACTTTACAGAAAAAAAACCCTAGAGTTACGAAAAATATGCACTGACATAAAATCGCTGGTCGAACGTAAGTGGAAATAACGCTGGGAATAACGAAATATCGCAACATCGCTCAAATGGTACCATAACTGGAAAAAATGTATAAAACTATTTTATAGTATATATAAAATTTTTTATATATAATATATTTATATATATATATATATATATATATATATATAAGGGTGATTACGTTGAGTGTCCTATTAAAAGTTCTGGGAAACCAAGAAAATAACTTTTGAAATTTGGAACACGGCCATAACAGGTAATAAGCTACATTTTAAAATATTTTGGCAAGTGCAGGTTGCCAGATCTAACCGAAACCAACGGCAACTTTGTAAATTTAAATGGAACACCCTGTTTTTTATTGCACATTCGGTTTCTACACAAAATTCTAAGTAAGTTTTATTAACATCTTCCTATACCTATAACTTACCGTTTTTAAGAAAACAATTAATTACTATTTTTTTAAAGGGAAATGACCATGTTAAAAAGGTTTAAAATTTAGCCTA
>JAHBCN010018919.1:0-16574 GCA_019359885.1 Listronotus oregonensis
AAATTAAATGTAGCCTATTTTTGATTCACCTGTATATGGGTTTAAATAAATAAATTAATATATACAATGTGTTTTTTATTTACTATTCAAAATTGTAAGATTAATATAATAATAATAAGGCTCTTCACCCCGCCAAAGCCCAACCCGTTCTTAAGCGGGCCCCACCAGTTAGGTTTAATTTAAGTTAAAGCTTTTTGACGAATTATTTAAACCATTAGGACCCTAGTTATTCTCATCCAAAGCAGGTTCTAAGTCCTGGTTGCGAAATATGACAGTTAAGGCGGCATTTATAGGTGAGCCCCTTTTTTAGCGTTCGTAGATCAAGACAGGTCCCGTAAAAATTTTTCTAAGTCACGGGTTCCGAAATATGCGTTGACAGGGGGTTTTGACGACCATTTTTACTGAACATGCGTAAAGTCTAAGATACACTCATCCACAAGAGGTTCTAAGTCCTGGTTTTGACGTATGACTTTTTGACATTTTGACATTTGATCACCGCCATTTTTTTGCGCATGCGTACTCTAAAAATATATCTCATACACGTAACCTATTTTCTAATCACGTGGTTCGAAATATGACAGTTGACAGCTGACTTGACAGGTGACAGGCGCCTTTTTTTTTAGCGCATGCGTAATACTCTAAAATATATCTCTCACGTAATTCTTTTCTAAGTCCGTGGTTCGCGAAATATGACAGTTGACAGCTGACATTTACGGGTGACAGGCGCCATTTTTTTAGGGTATCTATACTCTAAAATATATCTCATACACGTAACCTAACTTTTCTAAGTCACGTGGTTCGCGAAATATGACGTTGACGTGACATTTACAGGTGACAGGCGCCATTTTTTTTTGGCCGTAATCCAAAAATATAGCTAGCCCAAATTCTAAATAAGGTGGGCGTCGGAGATGACGTCAGGCGTCTGTGCGCGTGGGGCCCCAAGCTTGGGCGCGGTGAAGGGTAACCTCCTAATTTTTAAAAAACATTTTTTTCTCTCTTTAAAAAATAAAGGCCTCAAACCATAAATATAATCAAAGACCCTTATAAGGATATAATATTTTTTTGGATTCGGTTCTTCCCCCCTTTGAGATTATTTCCCAAACTCTTGTATTTGGGCCCAAATCTTAATTTGTAAATTTTTTATTTCCAAATCGTTTGGATCAAATAATTCGGGACTAAAATTTAGTTTAAAACCATAGGCTGTGTTACTCGCAGTTTCCTTTTGGGTTTTTGTAAAATATTATTAAAGTGTGTAAGCTTTCTGCTGATTTTAACTATTTTTGGGTTTCCAGGTTTTTTCCTGGTTTGTTGGTATTTCTAATAACCTTTCGTCTACTAAATTTGCCGCAGTAGTGGTGAAATTCAGGAAGAAATATCAACAGACCACGGCAAAAGCCCGCCTATAAAAAAAATATTTTGGAATAAATTTTTTTAGAGAGGAACTTTTTTTTTTTAAAAATTTTAAAAAAGAATTCTGAACATTGAACTTTCCTCTATATTCTAACAAACCTCATATTTTCAATCCCAGCATCACACATTTAAAAAAGGAACTCAAATCTAAAAGCCGGAAGCTGGTTATCGTTCTTAAAACCTGGTGCTTCTCGGAGATACATACGAATAGTCCTGTTATAAGCGTTTTGAGTCGACTGAAATGTCTTTTCGTCAGCAATAACTATTTTGTTCTAAAAATTGGGGGCTAAACTACGTTTAACGCGTTTATGGCAAAAATTCCGTGCATTGTCGCCGTTCTTCTAAGTAAGTATTTTTGCAGCTGGTGGCTTTTTAGTCAGAATTTTGAATCTTGGGTCGGTTGCCAACAAAGAAATCCTGTAAGATTTACAGCATCCTTCGCTTTTTATCTCCCTTTTATCCCATTAAAGCAGCATCTTGTCCAGAAGTGAAAGTTGGGACGACCAACCAATTTTCTTTACAAATTTTTTCTCAAAACGTTTTAATTTTAAGATAGTTTCCTTACTTTTTATGATATAATATATGAGTCTTTTTAATTTTAATACCTGACTCGGGATTTTTATTTTTCTGACAAGGTCAAAACTTGTTAAACATTAGAAAAAATTTTAAATTAAGTGTATGAATGTTTTTTTTTTTGACAACCGATGACATTATAAACTCAAAATATCAAAAACGTTTTATTAAAAATTTGGTGGTTACGTCCCTTTTTTAAAACTTGTGCCTTTTTTTGAATAGAACAGCCGTGTTGACCCCTACAAAAATTTAATTTTTTTTATTTTTGCAAAAAAAAAAAACCCTAATTTAATCAATAACATATTTGTTAGTAAAATACACTTTCTAATAGTAAATATAACAATTTTTCTTTAAAATTAGTAGTAGCTAATATTTGATCACCTAATTTACATAGGATGTTCTGTGTCTCCCGATAGGCTCTATTTAGAAAACTTTTCGAGGAAAAGCCTAAACCACGAAGTAAGTGGGGTATGTTACGTTTATAAAGTCTAATTAGAAAACTGGCCTTGACAGGACTCTAAAACAGTGGGAGAAACCACAATAAATCTTCAAGGTTGCAGTGATCAAAAGGGTTATTATGTTATTCTATTCTAAATTTATTCAGTAAATAAAATAAATACATGCAGTTTAAATTATTTACATTTGGCCGCAAACCTATTTTTTTTCCGAGGAATTTAATGACCGTGGCCATGAAAATCTTCGATATATTAAAAATTTTCTGTATTATATTAGTTTATCCAACTACCGTTTTCATAAAAAAGTATTATTTATACTTATTTTTGAAACACAAAATGGATAAAATTTTTCCAATATTTAAATCAACTATAAAAAAAGGAATTGTTGTATTAATGAAAACAAATGTGCAACAAATGTCACGACTAAACAGCCCATATTTAAGGAAATGTTAAGCAAAAAAAGCAAATAAAGCAATACATTTTTAGTAAAAAAGGTTGAGAATCGCCATGGTCTTTACTTTCAAAAATCAATTAGGATATTTTCCAGAAGTAGTGCTCCCTTAACAGTGCTAGGAACGAGACAGAAAAATGTGCTTTGCTATTCTTTTTCAAACATCTAAAAACTTGTGGCCATCTTTTTTATGGTTTGTGGATTATTTGTTGAAAGTATGCATCTTTCTTGAAAAATTAAATTATTTTAAATTACAAGAAGCTCATTGTATTATAAAAATCCAAAATATTTACTCAAAAAGAAATAACAATATTTTTGGTTATTTGGTAACGTGGAATTCAGAGGTGATGTTGATTTAGTTAAGATACCTAATACAAAAGCCAACATAAGAAGGTGTTTTGTGCTATCCAGCAAAGCAAAGTAAAAAGTATGTACAGTTACTAAAGGACTACACTCATTTCAGATACAAGAAGGCGCTAGATTCAAGGTTTTTTTGTTTTAATAAAGGCAGGGCCGGTGGGTAAACCAAATAAAAAAAACAGTATATTATTTGCAACGTTCCCAAAAACGTGAAATTTTTGAAACTCCAAAACGAAAAACACGAACCACCTATTTGGAAAGAGGTCGGTAACTTTGCTGAAAAATTCTTCAGGTAATATTTTAAATTTAAAGAGTCCTCTAAGCTGGAAACCAGCATCGTTTTTTAAAATAGTAACACTAGCGTTAAATACAACAAGCAGAATCGGATTATTCAGCAGGAAAATCCTTTGATTTATAGTCAAGTTCTATGCCACCTATTATTTTTTTTATGCCCAAACTGATCTTTTAATTTTCCGTATATTAAGTATTCTAATTGCTATGTACATTGATCCTTTTAATAAAACTTAAATTTTATAGTTAAGAAGGTGTTGGTTGCATAAACCTCCTCTTTAAAACAATTTACTTTACCGTTCTAGGCGTAAAAGTTTTACTTCCGTAGCTGGCAACAACGCCAAGTAACCTAAAGGTTTATTTTCCATATTTTTTTCATTGCCAGGTTAAAAAAATTACCTTCTCTCCACGGAAATTATAAAAAATAAATACGTTTTTTGTTAATAGACCCAAACCAAAAATTTCAGTTTTTTGATAACTAGATCTAATCAATTGTTCAATTATTTTTAATAAAAATTAATGATATTTTTTGTACCACTTAAAAGAGACGATAATAGACCCAAGCCAAAAGTTTTAGTTTTTGTGATAACTAGATCCGATCAATGCCCTAATTATTTTTAATAAAAAGAAATTATATATTTTGTACCACTTAAAAGAGGCGATAATAGACCCAAACCAAATATTTCAGTTTTTTGATAACTAGATCTAATCAATTGTCCAATTATTTTTAATAAAAAGGAATGGTATGTTTTGTACCAATTAAAAGAGACGATAATAGACCCAAGCCAAAAGTTTTAGTTTTTGTGATAACTAGATCCGATCAATGCCCTAATTATTTTTAATAAAAAGAAATTATATATTTTGTACCACTTAAAAGAGGCGATAATAGACCCAAACCAAATATTTCAATTTTTTGATAACTAGATCTAATCAATTGTCCAATTATTTTTAATAAAAAGGAATAATATGTTTTGTACCACTTAAAAGAGACGATAATAGACCCAAGCCAAAAGTTTTAGTTTTTGTGATAACTAGATCCGATCAATGCCCTAATTATTTTTAATAAAAAGAAATTATATATTTTGTACCACTTAAAAGAGGCGATAATAGACCCAAACCAAATATTTCAGTTTTTTGATAACTAGATCCAATCAATTGTCCAATTATTTTTAATAAAAAGGAATGTATGTTTTGTACCATTAAAAGGACGATAATAGACCCAAGCCAAAAGTTTTAGTTTTTGTATAACTAGATCCGATCAATGCCCTAATTATTTTTAATAAAAATGAATATATTTTGTACCACTTAAAAGAGGCGATAATAGACCCAAACCAAATATTTCAGTTTTTTGATAACTAGATCTAATCAATTGTCCAATTATTTTTAATAAAAAGGAATGGTATGTTTTGTACCACTTAAAAGAGACGATTATAGACCCAAACCAAAAGTTTCAGTTTTTTTGATAACTAGATCTGATCAATGACCTAATTATTTTTAATAAAAAGAAATTATATATTTTGTACCACTTAAAAGAGGCGATAATAGACCCAAACCAAATATTTCAGTTTTTTGATAACTAGATCTGATCAATGCCCTAATTATTTTTAATAAAAGAAATGATATGTTTTGTACCACTTAAAAGAGACGATAATAGACCCAAACAAAAAGTTTCAGTTTGTGTAATAACTAGATCTGATCAATGCCCTAATTATTTTTAATAAAAAGGAATAATATGTTTTGTACCACTTAAAAGAGACGATAATAGACCCAAACCAAAAGCTTTGTTCTTGTGATAACTAGATTCGATCAATGACCTAATTATTTTTAATCAAAAGGAATGATATATTTTGTATCACTTAAAGAAGACGATAATAGACCCAAACCAAAAGTTTCAGTTTTTGTGATAACTAGATCTGATTAATGCCCCAATTATTTTTAATAAAAAGGAATGATATATTTTGTACCACTTAAAAGAGACGATTCCTAATTTTGTCAAGTTCTAATATGTATTTGTATAAGTTTTATTGATAGTGTTGATCCATATTTAATAAATAATACAATTTTAAGTTTGTTGTTGTTACACATCTTATTTTATCCTTTTCTTAAAGTAATCGTTGTTTTTTTGTTCCAGGTGGTGTCATTTCTTACAGCGCGCCTGTAAGCGATAACAGTCAAGGCCTTTTTGACAGTAGTTACGATGGACATAGATCTCAAGGAATCCTGTTCAACGGTCTTGGAAGGCTGGTCGATGGAGAAATTGGATTAGATAATTTTAGGTTGGATATTGGATACGGAAAAGGTTAGAATATTATTTTAGGTAAAATATCTTGCAAGTGCGTTATTATTTAAAGCTCTTCCACATTTAATTTTTTTTCTTTAAATTTTTAGGTAATGGATGGGTATCCTGGAAAAATGACTCTTTGCCAATGGATATGTGGAACTGGTTTTCGAATTTGATCAAATTCGCAATTTTTCCTACGTTCATCTATATACTAACAACCTCTTTCAAAAAACGTTCAGGTATTGTTTTTTTTTTAATTTAATAATGTAAACTATATATTACTACTACTTAAACACAAATAATTTTTTAAAAAAAGTATTGATTTAATATTAGTTTACTTTGTTTTAAATAATGTTTTGAATTATTTACTTAATGTGAAGGCTAAATTACAAAAACAGGCATTATTTGGACAACCGAAAATGAGCCCACAGGAATATATTAACCAACCAGTCTCGGGATTATATAGACTTGTAGAAGGAACGAAACTAATGGGGGATTGGTATAAAAGACAAATGGAAGATTAGGCACAAAAAGCCCAAGAGGCTGTGCTGCCTCCGGTAGTAAAACCCAAAAGGCTTCCAGGGGAAAAAGAAGAAGAATTATTTACTTGAAATGTTCAAATATGTTGCTAATCAGATGTTTTTTTTAAGTAAAAAATTTATTATTTTACTAAAAATTATTTTTGCCCTAGTATCTAATTATATCTATTTTCCATCCAATATTTTCTTTAGGATGAAAAGAAATTAATCTAGTTCATACATATTATGCTTTTTTAAGTCCTAACTTTAAAAAGATTTGGTAAAAAGTTCATAAAAATGAAAAAAAAATGTGTTTTTAAACGTGGGGTTTACCACACATTTCTGGTATTTGGCTTTGTTCGATTACGATTTTCCATTATTTTAAGTTCTTTATTGGCCTTTTGTTCTGCCAAAATTCGTTGAACAGACCGCAAAATTTCTACCGAAGCTTGAAAATCCTTCCTCTGTACTTTTTTGAATTAACTACTTCCAATTAAATTGAAATTTAATTTTTGTACCGAATACAAATAAGAGATTAATAACTTTTTTAGCTAAGGTTGTCCTAGGCCTGACTTGGAAAGCAGGTGCAGGGTAATGCAGATTACAAGGCCTGCAAGTTTTGGATTGGGGCACCAAAAAACTTATCCATTTTAATGTCACTAAATCAAAATATAATTTTATCTCACATCATCTTACATTTTAAATCAAATATTAAAACATCAGTTACAAGCCAGGGATTTTAAAAGCTAAGTTTACATTCCTAAAATATTAATTTGGTTAGGGTTCGGAGCAGGGCAGTTGACTCGACCACCTCGACATTTAAATGAACCAAGTGTACACAGATTTTTTAAGAAATCAATTACATCAGTTACTCAACTACATAAATCCTGACATTTAGTTTTACCAGGTTCGAGCTTCACCCCATTATGCGATACAGGCCCGTAATTATGTAGATCAAATATTTGAAAATAGGTGGATTGTAGGGATTTTAAAAGCTAAGCTTACATTCCTAAAATACTAATTTGGTTAGGGTTTGGAGCAGAACAGTTGACCCGACCACCTCGACATTTAAATGAACCAAGTGTACACAGATTTTTTAAGAAACCAATTAGATCAGTTACTAAACTACATAAATCCTGACATTTGGTTTTACCAGGACCAAACTTCACCCCATTATGTGATACAGGCCCGTAATTATGTAGATAAAATATTTGAAAATAGGTGAATTGTTTGTGGTGGCAGGGTCAACTGGCATGCTCGTTTGCCAAATTTGACTCCAATTGACTTTTCTTTGTGGGGCTTTATAAAGGACATAATGTTAGAACGGCTATTAAATGTTAAATTAAGTTTAAAAAAGAGTTAGAAAGTGTTTGAAAGTCGAGGGAGGCATTTTGAGCAACTTCTTAGGCATGATAGACAATAAAAATATTTTAAAATTAAATTATAGGTAGAGCAATTTTTTTTGCACAGAGATCTTGTTTTTTACGTAGATGTATATTTCAAAATAAAAAACACGTTATTTCATTTAAAATTCTCCCTTTCTCCGTATCCGCGTTAAACGGTAGGTCCCGCCTGGATGACATTACCCAGACTCTAATGAGGATGTTTCAGAGAAAGTAATTTTTTGTATAAGGTCCGTGGTGGCACTACCGATACCGCGTTGTGCAATGGCTTCATACAACCCTTTGTGGGCTTTTATTACGATAAAAAAAATTACAGACATTATGTCTATTATTGTGTGTTTGATATACTCATGTTTGGTCTTTATTAGATCAAATATGAGTATGACAAAAAATAAGTTACATTTGGACAAAAAAATAGTAGCTCTTAAATAATATCTTTAGCAAAACCTTATAAAAACTTAATATAAAAAATTATTAACTTTTTACTGGCTTCTTTGCAACCGAATAAACAAGAATCTTTAAAATTTATCCCTATTGCCTTTTTTGTCTTTTGTCGGAACATTAATTAAATCAATAATTTATCTGCAGTAGCAATCAAAAGCCACAAAATTTAGAAAATAAATATTTAATTTCCCATCAAAGAAAAGTAATCTTCTTTATGATAGAGATCTTTTAATTATAAATGAGCGAAACCTCTATTTTAAGCCTAAATTTCTTCCACTCAAACTTAGATAGGTGTTTTATTATTCATAATATTAAAAATGCAATGCAGTCTACGAAGTTTGTTAAAAATACAGCAATTTAATTAGCTTGGAAACTTCTTGTCTCACAAAAAGTATGTAATATTGATATATACCGAATGTCTCAAATTCTTAATCATACATTCCCAGACAAAATTAACGCAAAAATGTGAAATTTTCTAAAAAATTAATTTGTTCTTTTCTTATTTCACTTTTAAAGTTTATCAAGCATAAAAATAGTAGGCTATGAATTAAAATAATTCGTTTAGATGTTTGGATTAACACGTTTAAATAATTTTTTAGGAGCTAAACAATTGTGTGCTAACAAGGAATTTAATTGAACACGAGGTAGCGCTAGTATCAGGGGGATATTGTCAAAGTCATGTTTCCAATTTTTAAGCAAACATCCTTCCACAATAAATCGTATGATAAGATGTTTGACTGAAGCAAGAAGTTATTCTGGAAGGTCAGGGCAAGGGCGAAAACGATGCACTAACGACCGAGATTACCGTTTTCTGAGAAAATACTCTTTAAGAAACAGGACTGCTACGAGTTCGATGATAAGAAACGAACTCGAAGCTACCCGCAATGTCGTAATTTCTTCTAAAACAGTTAGAAAGCGGTTCAGTAAAGCTAGATTAGACAGAAGGAGACCAGCCACTGCACCCTTGCTTTCTAGAGAGAACAGAGTTGTCAGGTTATATTTTGCTCGAAATCATCCAAATTGATCTGTGAATGACTGGAAGCAAGTTTTCTTCACAAATAAATCTAGAGTTAGTTTAAAACATCCAGATTGTCGTAAGTGAGTATGATGAAGACCAGGGGAAAGGTTTGCTAGTTGCAATATTTCTGTAAGGATTTCATTTGGAGGTGGCTCTGTTATGTTCTGGGGTGGCATCTGCTTTGGCGCTCGCACAAAATTAGTTCCTGTCCGTAATTTTGTCCAAGCGTGTATACTGAGATCAAGAAACTTCACAGAAATAAAGGAACAATTAATTGATTAAAGTTTTAGAAATGTCGCGTTTTTGAAAAAGAGGCTTTAACTTTTGTACTTTTTAAGGATTTTTTATTTTTCAATAACACTAAAATCTTTGACTCTTATTTATTTGTTAGTTGGTATATAACGTCTCGATTAGTATGTATCTTTAACTGTTTTTAAGAGATAACTTAGAAAAACTCTTAACATGGTGTAAAAATTATTAGGAAAAACATAAACAAAAATAAAATTAATCTACCTTAAAAAGCATGCTAAAGCCTTAAAGAAACCATAAGAAAAATATAATAAGTATTTAACCTTAAAAGTAGGTCCTAATAGGCAAACTAATACCGCAAGAAAAAAAAACAGGTTAACCCATTTTAAAAAAATTGAAAAGCGCTGTACAATGTGTTTGGTGCTGGTTACTGAAAAAAAACTCTCATATATTTAGGGCACTAGTGGCTTGCCCAGGCAAAATCTTTAGTTTTAAGTGTAAATGGGTGATAGGCTTTTGCACATTTATGCCTTGATAAAAGTTTTTTTTCGGCTTATTATGATTGTGTTACCTATATGTTTTTTTTATTTAAAAATTTGGTTAGGCATTTCTGGATAATGTATTGAAGACAATTTATTCAAACATTTTCTTTAACAAATTGACTTTAACTTTAATTCTACAAATATGTTGTTTAAAAATGTTTGTAAAGATCGAGAAATAAATAGAATATTATAGTTTTTTTCACAGTATATCACATATCAAAAGGTTTTTTGACTGTGACGCGTAAATAGATTTAAAATATAAAGAATTATTAGTGGTAACTATTCCAAAAAAAAAATTACATAATTGTCAATCTGATATATCACGTTTACATTAGGACAAAAGTTTTAACTTTAAAACTCTGCTTTCGCCTACATGTATTAAATAACCACGGTGCGTTCTACATATTTTTTTTCCAAGTTATGGGATCCACTTAATAAATCTGTAATATTTTTTTACAATTCGCCCATTATTAATATCTGTATCAAAGCCCGTATGTTTTGCAGATCTATATCACCGCAAAAGCTTTGGTAAATTTCGATGGCGCTAGACAAAACAAGACGCGAATATATTAAAGGACTGGCTATCGTAGTATAAAAATAATAAATATGATTTTAAAAAGGAATAAACATTATTTTATTTTAAAAATATAATATAGAGAAGATTAATAAACTTGATTTTTTCAAATATTTTTGTTACTTAATTTGCTTTATAGCATATTGCAGATAATAATTCGCAGACCTTAAAGTATTTTTAAGCATCCTGGGGTGGTAATTACCCCCTCTACCCCCCTTACCTACGCCAGTGTTTCCAGATCAAAATATATACCCCACCAATTTGGGACACACTGTTTAATTAGTAAATTACACCCCATACCATTAGCGTGGTATTAAGGAACACCCCGTTTCTGCATAAAAGCACCGAAATTATAGTTGCATTACTTCGTAATTTTCTCTTAGATACGCAAAACTTTAAAACAAATTCTTATTTCTATTTGAAATAGCTCTTAGTAATTAGATAGTTTATAACTCTAAAATCTAGAACATTCGTCGCAAAACTTATTTGAATAATTTAAGAACTTTAAATACAAACATTGCTTCCTATCGAAAAGTTTCTGGCTTCTTGTTGCTATAAATTATTTGCAAATAAAATGAAAAGTTTGCCCCAATGGAAAACGGGCATAATTCTTGGTTAGTTAGTCGGATTACTTGAAATTTCTTATGGAAGAGAGTTACATTGTATAATGTATGATATTTGTTTTATTTTTTGCTTACTTTGTAAAATTATTTTATCCAATTTTTTTTTGTTTTTTTCTCGCACTTAATATTGTTGGGGTTTTTGTATTTGTTATGTGATGTATTTAAATATGAAGTTGATTTATATCTATTACTAATGAGTTTTTTGAGAGAGCCGAAGAATATAAAATATAAGGAACACAAGTTATTGTCAATGTAGTGCATTTTTAATGGTAAAAAAAAACTAAATTATTTTTTTAAATACCTTTTAATTTATTTTATTATTGTGAGCAATGCACCAGTTTGTAAGGCCAACATACCAAAAAAAAATATTTTAAAACAGAATTAAGATAATCAAAAAAATTGGTTTGTTTTGCATGTATTTAGATGATTCGGTTACACATTTAACAGTCTAACATGTTTGGGTTCCAATTTCCACTATAATTCCTCTCCATTTAAGCAATTTGCTGGTAAAATCGTTTACCCTGTTCGTCTGAAATTGCACCCAAATTGTCAGGAATTTTTTTTTAAATGAGAATCAGGAAAACGCAGCTTAAGTGACGTGTTGCAAGCTAATGTTTTGTATGTTTGGATGAATTCTTTAACTAGATCCCTGTATTTCTCTAATTTCGTGTAACACAGGATATTGTAACATACACTACCAAAGACAGTCCATTTTCTTTTGAAAAAAGTGTAGCTTTCTTCGGTAAACAGTTCTCGTATTTGCGGCCCTACAAAAATTCCTTTCTTAAGCCTTGCCTCCCTTACACGCGCAATTTTCCATCTGGAACAAAAAAAGCATTTCCTTCTCTACTAAAGGCAAAAAAAAATTAGCTCTGGTTTTATGTGCAGAGAAGGTAAATACATTTTCCGTTGCTCTACTACGGGTTTATTAAGGGCGTTTTTCACACCGGGTACAAGGTTTCCACGTTATGTCCATTCTTTAACTGGATACTGTTGACTTCTGGTCCTGCTGTCCCAATGGGATAAAAAAAAACAATATTTGGCTTACCCAAGGCCCTACTAACCCTATGGGCTGTTTAGGCTACGGCCCAGGGGCGCCGTAACTCAGGGGCGCCATGAACGTAAAGATGAGGAATTTTTAAATATGTTTAAATCTCCATATCTCAATTAATAAATTCGGAAAGGATGAATGCACAAACCAAGTAAGACCGCTGAGTGAGGTAGCGTTTATGGCTCGTGCTCGCACTTTTCATGCATATTAGAGATGAGATTAAGGGCGATTTTTAAGTCACTTTATATATCGGTGCCGGTGACTTATAAGTCGCCGCTTCTTTTAACGGCGGCTTAAGTTGCTGTGTAACCCAAAAATAGTTATTATTGGGGTTTATTGGGTGTTATCTTGGGTTCATTCGATAGTAGAAGCTAAAAAATGTGATAAAAGTCGTTATTAAATTTAATGTTAATAAATTTTAGAGATCACTATTTTATAATAAATTACAAAGTGCATTATTACAAAAAGACCAAAAATACCAATATTTTTATTTTATTTATTTATTTCCATAAACATAATATAGGAAAAAAAAGCAAAACAAAAAATGAACAAATTACCCAAACAAACAAAAAGCTGGCAAAAACAAACATAAAAATAATTAATTAAAAATACAACAAAGAATAGCAAGAAAAACGTAAATTCTAAGTGCTTACAAAAAAGTTAAATGTTTTTATTTGAATTTAAAAATATAAGGATGCTTGCCTTCTTTGAATTTATTCTATTTCAACGTTCTGTTATTATTTGTCCCGCCTTTTCAAATAATCGTTTACATTTCATAGAATCTAGATTTTTATAGAATTGGATTATTTAGAAAGCAAGGAAAAAGTTTATTATTTAATATAAATTCAATTTATGATAATAATTATTATAATTAGTATAGTTAAATGTGGGTGTTTTTTTGTTATTTTTTTTTAATTTATGCAATATTTTGATTGGTATAAATTATTTTTGTTTAACTTTTATTATGTATTATATTGTAGTGCAAATAAAATGGAATTTATTGACATAGGAAAAAAAATTATATAGCTATTTCTTTTTTATTTCCTATCATAAAAATTATTAGGTATTAACATCACTATTTTTGTTATCCTTAGGCTCCGTGTATTTTAACCAAAAATACAATGTGGGTTAACGGAAACTTTATTTAACAAAATCATTTTATTTATAACTGCAATCAAATATTAAAAAATTACATTTAGAAATTTCAATGCCTAGGCTCGGGAACTCTAATTGGTTTATAGACCAGGGCTCCAAAATTGAAAAGAACCGCCTTGGGCTTAGCCACTTTGCAGCCCTGTAAATAGTGCAGGAACTTTTAGATTAGCACATATATAAGGCTCAGATACAAAACCGGATAAATCAAATTTTGTCTTCATTATATGGAAGCCATCTTTCTACATATATTCAGGGATAAGTACAAGTGCTTAAGTAAAGAGATCCTATAAAAATGCCAATGAAAATATAAAGTGAGATGTAAAAGTAAACAAATCTTTTCTTTAATAAGTTAGCTAAGCAATCATTACGACGTTTAATGTGTTTGTTTTAAATCATGGATAAACCCGGGGAAACCTCGCTTAATATAGGTAGGAAGCGGATAATAATAACCAAGAGTTTCCTGAGAAAAAGAAACATCTATGTGAAATGCAAAAAAAAGACAATCGATATATTTAATATTTCTATTAATCACTCTAGTATTTGTGATGTTTGGATTTAAATAAAAAATGTCTTGCAATAAACTTCTATCCTTTGTTCCTAAATAAATAGTCAAAAATGTGTGTGAATTACAAAACCGGACAAATCCATTTTTTAATTTTGATATTATATTTACTAATATTAAAGAACGAAATTTCGTATAGCCTTAGGTATCATCCTTCAAATATGACTGAAAAATCGCAGTTAAATTCAAGACTTTTTGTAAAAGTGACAGTTTTTTACGATTTTATACATTTCGAAAAAAAAATTCTCCGGTTTTGCATTTGGGGGCCTTACGTTATCTTTATGATCTTCGTATTTATTGCTTTAATGTAATATATACATATTCTCGTAAGTTTCCTTCGTACTTATAGTTACGAGAACAGTTGTAATTTGTTTCAGTTAAACAATAAAACTGTCTGTAGACTTGTCGATGTCTGGATAGTATAGAAAATCAATAAAAATATGTTGTTGATTTTCTCGATTTTTTGAAACATTTTTTTCACCAAACATTTTATTAGTAAATTAAATATTTTTTGTGCAATGTGGCAAATGAAACCATTCTGCTAAAATGATCTAGCCTCCACGTGGTGAGCATAAAAAATAGTTTCTAGAATAACAAAAAACATAGGGTCCAATAACGCCCAAAATAAAATGTGCATGGCGCATAAAATGGTCAACATAAGGAAATCCATGAGTCGTACTTTAATTTGTTGTAAAAAAATTATATCCGATGGGCAATCCTGCTTGTTGACACAAGTACCTAGTCAGAAGTGTGACTCGTATCTAAAAATTATTTTATTTTAATAAAATTCATAAATATTTTGAACTTGCACCAAAATCCAGTCACTAAACCTGCGACGCCAAAAATATTCATATGGCTCTATATTTTCAAGTCACAGCAATTTTGTTAGCATGCAGAGAAAGATAATTGCCTAAATCAACAAAGAATCGATAAATTTTAATCTTTACGAACAGTCTCTCGAACAGCAGCGATATTGAACTCGTTTTTATAGTTCTTTATGTCATTGGGATTAAAACATTGCGCATTGACAATGTTGACTGGAATTTGCCGCAAGCAGATTAATTATTCTTTAAGTAGGGGGATAATAGTGACTAAGTATTGGTGTACGTATACGTAAAAGCATCGCCATTAAACGAAAATTTTGATATAAAATTTAAACAATTTATAAACAGTGTTGACTAATTTTTACAATCTTTTGTTACAGGTTTTCCAAGGCTAAAGTTCTCTTTAGCATCGGGGTCGCTTCTACAATGGTCCAACATTGTCATATAGTTATATGCCCGACAAAGCATTAGAGAATGCAAGAAACGTATCCATTTCACTGCATCGCAAAGTGGCTCGCTTCGTGAAACTTCGGCTTTACTTTGCTGACCAGATGATTATGTTAAGCGAAGTTGTCTTTGATTCAGGTAAGCTGAGTGGTCCATAAATACTAAAATAAACCTTTATTTTATTATTTATCGTAATAATAAATAAAGTGCCTAATGGGAAAACGTAAATCGGTACGTTTCCACACTATAAGTAATTGCCGACAAACTCTAACTGTCGGCTAAATATAAATTGCAAACCATTACATAGGTGCAAATTTAAGGTTTGGACGCCATGTAGAATGACTATTGCTAATTAAGACACTTGAATAGAATAAATATATACAAGTTTTATTTACAAAAAATATATAAATTATTACCCCACAAATTCTTGCTATACGCCAATACAACAATTCCAAAATAAAATGTCCCCTTGACAAATAATTTAAAGTTTTATTTACTTTTAACAATATTCAAGAAAAAAAGTTTGAAATTAGTCTTTCACTGGGCACTGTCAGTCTTAATTCGTTTGTCAAGAGGTTAGAAAAATTAAACGTAACTCATTATCTAGTTACAATATCAGCTGTTTACAAATTTATCAAAGCTTAATTAATAAAAAATGTGAGAGAGAAAAAAACTACAAAACTTACTCAAAAAATTCACTTTAAATTAACAAGAAATTTATTTAAATTTCACTAAAAAACCGAAACGCCTTGTAGAGTCTATGGGGCGTTAGTCTATCGACGTTACAATATGGGATTGTTTTTTATTACTATAAAAGTTAAAAAATTTGAAGTTAAAGTTAGAAATTATTTACAGTTTTTGGGACACCCGGTATTAATTATTGACGAACTATCCTATCAATTAGTTCAGATTTTACCTTGTTTATCAGCTAATCTCCTACAGTTCCATTTACTCATGTCTTTTATTATTCACTGCTCCCAGCTAATGTCTGTCCTGCTCCAGCACATAACTTTAATTTTAATCACCACTTAACATTACCTTGGAACTTTACGTAAACCTATCAAATTAAATTCGACATAAAAAAATACTTAAATAGCTTTACTAAGCTGAGAAATGTACACCTCGTAAAAATATTTTTACTTGATTACAGAGAAAAGATGTGCTAGCCAATTTTCTTGTGCTAACACTAAGAAAGTAGCAATAGCTACCATAGAACTGACATTCCATAAAATTATTTAGAAATAAATTTTTGGTAATTTGCCCAAAATGCGAGAAGAAATTTCAGACAGTGATTTATTGGCAAAACTTAAATTTCTACTGAATTGAATCTTCTGGCGCACTTT
>JAHBCN010018920.1:0-16537 GCA_019359885.1 Listronotus oregonensis
CCATGAACCTAATTGATTCTTGTGGTGTAAACTAGGCCAGCTTGCCATTTTTATTGAACTTTTGCCATTTTGTACATTTATTGATCTTTTATTTTAAAAAATTATATGATACACTTTATGCACAACATCATATTTTATCTTTAATATAACACTTAATAGGCTTATAAACTAGCATTCATTAGGTTTGGTGCGTTGAGCACATCATGATTTTTTTTTAAATAATGGCAAAAATTCAAAAAAAAATGGCAAGTGTGGAGCTTTATTTTTTACCAACTTATTATAGACGTAAATAAAGATACTTGTTTTAAATATAATAAAATGGCCTAAATTGAAACTTTGGATTTTCAAAAATATGATGAGCGAAATTGGTGATTAAAAAAATATTTGTTGTCAAAACACATAGTATGTAAGGCCAAACAGCCCAGAATACAAAAAAAGATTTGTTGTAAATCTTTATTTTCCTGGGTAGATTTCGTTTTTATATTTCGGGACTTTCATAAAAATTGATTAAAGCTGCTTTTTTAAAAAATTTTTTGTTCAATGCTGTATCGGAAATTTAAGTTGGAAGTTCTTAAGATTTAGATTCCATTGAATAATATCGAAACATAATGCCTAGCTATGTCTGTCACAGTACTATGGATAAAGCACATTACTTATCATATCTGTGTTAATTTGCGGAATTTAAAGTTTGTACTTACCCGATCAACTTATTTCTATTTGTGTTAATATAGCCTTTGAAATTTTTCAAAAATCAGTTGATACGTACCTGAAACAAGAAATTTATATTAGTTTAAAAGATTATATTTAACATAAAAAAAGAAAACCTATTGCACAACCGTAAAAACACTGTCACATCTAAAAATTAACATTTTTCAAGAAGGAGAAAAAAAATGAGAGCTTTTAAATTAAACTTCTAACAGTCTTTTTACAGTTTTTAATAAAGATTTTTTAAAAATATATTTTTTGTTGGGTTTTTTAAGATAGTTTCCTTGTAAAACGGTTTTTTTTTTAAATAATGTATGGAAGCCGTGCACTCATTTTGGAATATATCGTAAACAGTTTTTACGATATTTTAGAAATTGTTTTAAACAAATTAAAAAAAAAAAACTCTAAATTTTTTAGACCGTTTGGTTAAAAAGATATTGATTTTTGAAATTTTACATGTGTTGTATACAGTCTCCTACATACATAATATTTTTAAGCATTGAGAACCTCTAACTTTTGGTAAAGCATATTCGATCTTATTTAGAAATTTGTGATCCATTTAAAATACTGCATCACGAATTAAACTAAAATAGAAAAAATATAATGAACCGTAGTAATACTAGTCAAGGCAATGCCGACCCGTTCAACAATCAATTTTTGTAAGAGAGAGATGGACATTTAAGTAAATATGATTAGTTGTATTGAGCTCTTGTAACGACAATGTATATATATCAAAATATTTTATTGGGGGGGTTTTTGATTACATTTACGTGGCTTCTGGGGCCTTTTTTTTTTAAAACAGAAAAAAATGTTTTAAATAAAAATTGTGGGTTTTTTTCCTATTATTTTTTTTAAATTACCAGCAAAAAAATATCCAATAAAAAAATGGAAAAATATAGGCCACTTTAACTTTTTTAAATGAAACATCCTCCATATTATGCGCTACAACGAAAGATCTTTTTTTCTGATTTTAAATATATACAGGGTGTTACAGAATGTTGTGAGGAAAATTTAAGGGAAAAATTCTACATCTTAAAATATAAAAAAAAATTTATATACAACGGGTCCAAAAATGCTTCGTTTGTATGATACGGGGTGTTTAAAGTTGTTTGTCTTTTATAGTTTATTTCACATATCTCGAAAACCCGTAAAGATAATGAGATGAGTTTTCGTACATGCAAATGTAAAAATTATGGGGCCCTTTACGCATGTGAATT
The DNA here is from genome assembly GCA_019359885.1 of Listronotus oregonensis. Taxonomy (NCBI): domain Eukaryota; kingdom Metazoa; phylum Arthropoda; class Insecta; order Coleoptera; family Curculionidae; genus Listronotus; species Listronotus oregonensis. The sequence continues at coordinate 1,923 of JAHBCN010018920.1, forward strand.
TTTTTTTTTAAGGTACTTACATCAGTGGCGTTCGTGCCGGTAAGTCCTTTTTTTACAAAAAAAAAATGTACGCCACGGTTTTTAAAAATTATTTTTTTATTTATCCCCTAAAGCCTGTTTAATTCTGCTTTAAAAGTCAAGTCCAATAGAAAAAGTATAATAATTATCCTGAAAAAACGAGGTTTTCCAAAAAAACCCTTTTTTTCATGTCTTTTCTGCAGCCCCCTTTTTTTTATTTAAAAGCTTTTTCGTTCAATAAACTTTCTTACTATGTATTTAATAGTATCAAAAATGGTACCCGTTTTAAAGGGGTATAATAAGTAATTTCCCCCTTTTCACTGTCGTCACATTATTATTGTTACCATAAAAAAGACGCATAAAAGAGATTTTTTGTTCTTCGGGGAAAAAGCCCATTGACAAAAAAGCAATACAAACTACTTTTAATAATTATATGATAAATTTCAACTTTTTACAATATCAATACGTCAAATTTATTTATTATAAAAATTTTTTACAATTTTATTGTTTCATAGTTTTTTTTGATACTAATATGATTTTTTTTCAATTTATTTATTTTTTGGGGTTGAATATCTCAAAAATGGTTCATCCAAATATCATTAATGTATATATTTGAAATCAGAAGAAAAATCTGTTATTGTATGCATAAAATACAGGGTTTTTTAAAAAATTTGAAGTTGCCCCTTTTCCTTTTTTTTTTTGCGATTTTTTTACTGATAATTTTAAAAGAAATAGGGGAAAAAAAACCCACAATTTTTTTATAAAATTTTTTTTTTTGTCTTTAAAAAAAGAAAAAGCCACGTTTTTAAAAAACCCCCAACTCACTTAATAAACTTTATATCGTGACAGAAAAATAAAATTGAAAAATCAAGAAAAAAAATTATATGTGTTTTATGAACTGCGAACGTCACGTTTTCTTAGATTCCCCCATCTCCTTTTGTCACATCTTGTCACACCAAGCGATAACCCTTCCTCATCCCTGTTATGCGAACGTATTTTATGAACAGCCCCTTACCACACCTAAAACACCCACGGTACGCTGGTACTTGAGCTTTAATTTTTTGTGGACTGTCCCTATATATAATGCCTCAACTTCCAGCAAAATTGTAATAAAAATTCTTTGACCCTCAAAATGTTAGAATAACATGGAAGGTAAAATTAAATTTGAAACAGCGAGCGGAGATTTGCCACTAAAACACTTTTTTTTTTTATGTGTTTGGTTCAAGAAATCTTTAAGTTCAAGGGTCAATAATTTAGTCTGTCTATTAGGTTCGTATAATTCATAATCTGGGACCACGACTAAAGCGCTCCCATCTGACGCGTACTCAAAAAGGAAATTTTTAAGTTCTCCATAATAATATAAAACATATCTATTGTGAGACATATTTATATTTTTATAATTTATTGAAAGAGTCACTGCATAAAGTACATATAAGCTTATCCACCAAGAAGTTAAAGTAAACATTGTAAATTTACACTGGACCAGCGAAGTTGATCTGTTAATATTTTCCTTGCAGGAGTGCTTCCTTTAACGTATTTCATTACATTAAAATAAGTGGTTTAGTGTCAAGTTAATGGTTTATTCAGCTTTGCCTTCTTAATGGAAAACCGGCCGGCTTATAATGGCTGTACTTCAGTTACAAGGTTAGTAATGTTAACTTCTAATAATTTTTAAGAAGTCTGGATAAAATAAAATAAACGAAAATGACGAAATACAGGATTTTTTACAGGTTGATAAGTTAAGCGCAGACCAAGCAAGTTAAAGGTGTGTGGAAGCTCAATGTTATGGCCCATTCGATCAAAAAATGTCCAGCCCAGTATGAAAATAACTGTGAGAGTTGGCCCCGCCGATTCTGCGCAATAACAAAATTCCACGAAATAATTTAATGTGTTACCTACTTACACACTTTGTAGTTAGGCAACACATTATTCTTTTATGAGAGCCTAAATACCGTTTTTGTAGCAAAGCGCGCGCGGCGCGAATGATACTATATCCGCGCTGTTCCATCAACCTTCGCGTCGTTGTGGTTTGTGCCCTTTGCGCCGTATTAGTTTCGATTGTTTTGCTTTGTGTGATTTTGTGGTTGCAGAAGTTTTTTGGATTGATAAAAACCTTCTTATTTTAGTGATTAGTGTTTATTAAATTGTGACTATATTATTGTGTTTATTGTTTGTTACTTATAATATCGTAACAAAATGACTAGAGGTTGTATGGTTTTGCCTTGCAAATCCAAGGGTAACATACCCAGCATTTTTTACTTTAGCCAAGTATTCCTTAAATTTAAATTAGTTACCTCTTATGAGACGTAATGTTGAGTAACCGAATAAATAATAATATATCAATTATGAACAATAGAAATTAAAAATTTCATAGGAAATAGCAGTGAGAAAAGTAAGGCAATCTTACCTATCTTTTAGATGATTTCCACAATGTTTGTGTATTTCTGTAGATTATTAAAAAGAAATAAGGTTTACATTTAGGTACTGTTATTTCATTTAATAATTTAGTACATTCTTTTAAAGAATCAAAATTATTAATTACTGGGCAGACCAGGCAAATTTTAATATATACAGGTCCCTCTAATTAAATGAAAGAAAGTACAATTTTATGTTAAAGTTCCTTTTTGCTTTTTCTGTATTTGTTTAAAAAGAAATTAGATTTTTGGTTTCTTAAACTTACATTATCAACTTTTTAAGCTAGACATACTGTAGACACATAATATTTAACGGATACTGTTACAATGAATACTTAGGTACCAAAGGTTACTAAACATTTTTAACCACTTTTATTCTGTCTCATAAATGTTTGTTATAAGTGAAAAGTATATGCCTAAAAAGCAGTTATAAAAATTTTCACTTTTTAATGTACAACCAGAATCTTAGGATTAGATTAAACTCATTTACACTATCTTGCCCTTCTTTTATCACAAAAGTGGTGATAAGTACATGAAACTAATATACAATGTTTGAAATTTATTTTAAAAAATCGTGTTTTTATTTATTTACAAAGATTTTTGGTAAAAATACAAAACTCCCAAAAATATCGACCGTTTAAATAGAAGGCTGTAAAGTGGCGCTATCTATTCTTTCAATATTATATCAGATGATATAAAATCCAATATTACACAATAATTTTAAATATTCTATGGTAGTATCGTTTAATAACCAGCAATTTTGAACAAAAAATAATGGATAGAGTGAATGCTTGAATTTGACATTTGATGATGTCAACTTTATAAATAGTAACAAAGAATTATGAAAGTCCGGCCCTGACCTACTATTCATTGCGCAAACTCCGCGGGGCCAATCCCCCTATTCCCGATGTCCTGCACGGATGGACAATTTTGTTCTACAAAAGAGAGTTAAGTGTTATTTCAAATAACAACTAAAAAATCATTTATGCATTTATTTTATACTCAAGACTTCTAAAAATAATAAGAAATTGTTCACAAATCTCAGTAAGTTGAAAAAGCTTATTGTTAAAAAAATGGCAGCAATATGTATTGTACTGTATTTTATTGTAGTGAATAGGTTGTGGTCCCATGCTTAATATAGTGCTATTGCCTCTTCGACCTAGGAAGATCTTTTGTAAATTTCCTGCATTAGTTGATACCCTCAATTATCAATTTTTCGCGAAGTTGGACATGCTTCGGAGGGCAAGATTCGTTAATCCGTCAAAAATACTCCTTCTAGATAATTTAGACTTTGGCTTGTTAATTCAATGCATTTGCATAGTATACATTTCGTGGTTTCGCTGGATCTGTCACAAAATTTAATGTTGGATCAGTATAAGAATAAAAATTCGGTGCTTTGTGAAAAGAAAAGAAAAAAACATAAAAAGCGGCTAAAAAGGTTTGATTTGAACGCCTTTGCTTTTTATATAAACTATTTTTACAGACACGTGCGGGAAGCGGCACATTATAAAAAGCAAAGGTGGCCGCCAGTTCATATCAAACCTTTTTGGCTACTTCTTATGTTTTTTTCTCTTTAGAGATCACCAAATTTTCATTCTTATACTGATCCAACTATACAGCGTTTATTGTCAATCTTCTCCATGTTTTCGAGGTGATACCTTAAAGAGCCGTGTTCTGTCAGGAAGTTGGTGGTGACTATCCTGAGTTCGTTTTTTTGAAGGTCTAATAGGTTCTTGGTATACTTAGGCGATTGTGAGATGAATTTCTTTGCCTATCTTTGGCCTGGAGTGTCATTCGTAAGTAACTGTTTGCCTCTTTTCCCATTCTCTGAGTTCTTTCACTAGGTGAGCTGTGCACCCCTTTTGGCTAGTTGGTTGGTGATTTCATTGCCTTCCACTCCTTTATATCCTAGCACCCACATTAGAGTAACTCTGTTGTTTGTGGCTAGTTGGTTAGGACATTGTCAGCATTCCCAGGCGCAGTAATAGATTTTACTCTGTAAAAGTTTAAAATAAAGTGACATGTCGAAAAAATTGCACTAAAAAACACGCAAGAAAACTTTTAACCTTTAAAAATAAATAAAATTTTGTAAAAGCAACATTATCAAAAAATTTTGATATAGATAATTTATTCCTTTTAAATTGTAACCAAAAGACAATAAGGTCTAAATAGTATAAGACAGCATTAAGTAACTACAGATTGTTCATAATTAAATGACACATAATACATATTTCTTTATACAGAAAAATATAATGTTTACATTATTTATTTTCAAGTGCAGTCAAATAAAAGTACACAAATCGCAAAAATTTAAATTCTTCCAACCTTTTTTTTATTTAACCCAAAAGTAAACAACTTACTTTGATATAAACACCATATAAAAGTATCTTTAACGTGTATTTTATTGACAATTCTTAATAACAAAAAAAGCATTTTTATTAAATTTTCACAACTTTATTCTCACATTCTTTCTTTTGTTAAGAGATTTCCAAGTTTGTTACAAAAGGTAAAAGATCTTAAATTAAATTCTTTATTTCGTATACTTTTTTATCATATAAAATAATATTTTGGGATGTTTTTTTTTTATAAAAAATAATAAATAAATATTCGAGACAATAAATTGAATCTGATATTATTAGGTGTATAATCATATAATCATTCAGTATTTCATTATTTATTTTACTCAATCTTGATACGTGGTTATTTTTCAAAAAAAAAATGAATTTAATATGAGAGAGGTATAAAATTAAATAGAAACATGAATTTGACTGTTTTAATTCAATAAATTTATCATCAGGTACAAAAAAAGTGTTTATTTTAGAAAAGAAGAAGTTACAGAATTACTGTTAGGTATTTACTTCTGTTGACAAATTATTATTGTCTGTTTATATTCAATATTTATTATTATATTTTTTTATCATGTGTTCTGTTAGTTAGAAATTTCAAAGGAAGAATAGGCCAGAATCAAATTATTTTATCGATAATTATAAACGTAGTGTATATGAAATATTGGATAAGCTCAAGAAGTCCAGTCACCAGTCTCAATAAAAATGTCGCAATCGACAATACATTTTCGTAAATGAGTCTTGAGTCTTTAATATAATAAACTTTACATCAATAATAACCGATATTTTTTTACAATTCAAACAAAAAAATCTTTAAAAATAAGGGTAGGTCAGTTACAACAATCATGAACAAAAATTTATTTGTTAAATGGATACTGCCCACTAACAAAAATTTCAATCAAAAAATACCGAAAATGACATTCGAGAATTCAAATTTTCGATGCGCATGCTTTTTAAACGAAATTTTACCGATCGACTGATTCAAAATTGGAAAAAAGACTGCCGAAGCTACATAATTATCATATGTTTTATGTTAATGTGGCTTACTTCTGTATCAAAAAAAAATCTTCTTTCGTTGCTCGCCAGACGAGACCGCTTTGGTCCTGGGTCCAGAATATCGATTCCCTTATAAAATTACAGATCGCCTAAAACAATATCGAAAACCCTTCAACCATTAGAAGAAACCCTATCAAGGTTTCAGTGGCACGTTCACCACTATTTTTGAGATAAAGCTATATTACTTTAGCAAAGCTAGTTTTAGTGAAATTTTTAAAATTATTTTATCCTGAAAACGGTGTTAATCTTACTACCGAAACGTTGATGAGATAATTATTAAGAGATTTTTGTGCTTTTTTTTCCGGTTTGTTTTAGGCGATCTGCAAGTTCGTAAAGACCAATCGATATTGTGAACGCAAATAATTTATAGCCGGGGACCAAGACCGAAGTGGTTCCATCTGGCGAGTAATCAAAGATTTTTTAATATTCTTAAAGCTGAACGTTTAGCAGTATAGTTAAAAATAGTATTAGGCAAGAACATTTTCTAATATGTGCGTAATATATGTATATGTGTATTCAATAAATGGAATTTATCATTTTTAAACATGTCAAACATAAATAATTTTTTAAGAATGGATACTCAGAAATATTGGATAAAATGAATATTCGTATATCTAGTTTAACAAAGGTATTTCCTTAAATAAAAAATCTAAACCTAAATTCTAGTAATACATATTGACAGGGGTACTAAGGTTTTTTCTTAGTTTAATATCTTGTATCCATTAAAGTTTAGTAAGTAAGGGTACAAAAAATATGAACAATGGCTCATTCGACGCGAATGACGGAAAATTCATTAATTCCCAAATCTTAAAGCATCTGGAAAAACATAAGATCTACATGATAGACAATATGGATTCCGTCACAGTAGATCCACAGCTGGTCTTCTTTCTTTTGTCTCACACAACTGGAACAAGTCCCTTGAGTTTCTTGGTGAATCCAAGATCGTTGCTCTTGACATATCCAAAGCTTTCGATCAGGTCTGGCATAATGATCTTCTTAACAAACTTCCTTCTTACGGTCTTCCACCTAAGCTTTGCTTTTGGCTTTCCAGTTTCCTTTTTAATCGACGTATATCAGTTAGTGTAAAAGGTCTTTCCTCCAACTTCTACCAAATTAATGCTGGAGTGCCCCAGGGCTCAGTGCTAGCACCCACGCTGTTTCTTCTACACATTAACGATCTTCTCTTTTCCACAATCAATCCCATTCATAGTTTTGCTGACGATTGTACCCTCCACTCTAGTATTCAATTTCTTAAGCCATCGCGTAATTCTGATTTCGAAAACAAGCGCAGGTCAATGCAGATATCTCTTTCACAAGACCTCAAATTTATTTTGGACTGGGGCGCCAAAAATCTTGTTCAGTTTAATGCCTCGAAAACACAGTCATGTTCGCTGTCGAACAGTCTGAAAATGCTCATCCCTTACATAAGAGTGGCCAAGTTCTGCAGAACAAAGAGTCGTTTAATCTTGTCGGCGTTACTTTTGAGAATAACCTCAACTGGCACAAACACATTTCATCCATAGCTTCGGCAGCTTCAAAAAAGATTGGATTCCTCTTCCAAGCCAAAATATTTCTCTTTTTCCAATATGTACACTTTGTATGTCCCAAATAAGACCCTCTTAGAATATTGTTCTCATGTCTGGGGAATGGCGTCCCCTACAACATTACATTTTCGTTCGTCTTATTAATGATCCAACGCTTACAGAAAGGCATCCTCTTCTTGCCCACTCGATTGTGGGGATCTGTCGCTCTTCTATAGGTATTTTCCGACTTCTTCCCAGAGGAATTGGCCAGTATAATTCCTTCTCTGGCTGCTCCCAACAGAGCAACACGTAGTGCAACTTTTATGCATCCACAGTTCAGTTAGAGAGGCCCCGAACTTCCCGCTTTCTTCGTTCCTTCATCCCTAGAGAGTCAAGACTATGCTACCCGAAGAAGTTTTTCCTTCTCCTCCCAATCTCCAAAAATTTAAGTCCTGTGTGAACAAACTCCCTCTCACCACACTAAAGACACCCACGGTACGTTAGTACTTAGTGGACTGTCCCAAGATAAAAAAAAATTATAATTCAAAGAAATGTGTTATGTCGATGCAAATAAAAATTGCAAGTGTTTTTAACGAAAAACGAAAAAAAAAGCAATTTTGTTTTATGATGATAACTCAAAAACTAAACAACATAGCGGAAATTGCAAAAATGGTCCTTTAAAAGTAAGAAAATATCCGATAAAAAAATCCTGACTCCTTCCATATCTCTAGCTTTACTTTACTTTATTTATAATTTTTAAAATTGTAAAAGCTAGAGATCCGGGAGTTAGGACTTTTTTTATGAGAATTTTTCTCTTATTTAAGGACCTTTTTTGCAATTTCGGCCATCTTCTATAGTTTTTGAGTTATCATCAAAAAACAAAATGGCATTTGTTTTTCGTTTTTTGTTAATAACAATTAGACTTTTTATTTAAAAAGAAAACGACATGACACATTTCTCAGAATTGCAATCGGCGTCGAATGAGCCATTGCTCCTATTTTTCGAACCGCTCTAACTATATTCCGCAGAAAACTCACTTCTTGACTAGACTACATATTGCGCGATCAACTTAGTTTCGGCCTGCTCTTTTGGCAAACAAATTGCAAATTACGCCTAAATTACTCGAAAGGGCCTCTGCGTTCCAATTTTAATGTAAATTTATAAATTTGGCAACAGCCCAGTTTGAAAGCTCGCCTTTCTCGCTTAGTCAGTCTTGAAGCTCAGAGCGGCTGCGACGGGGCACTGTAGGCAATACTGTAGATTTTTCGACAAGATCTCCGTGTTATATACAGCCTGTCCCAAAATAACTATAAATACTTATTTTTGCTAGTCTTATAATAATTATATATTTTTTATATTATTTTATAAATTATAATCTGTCCATTTTCGGTTAAAAAAAACAACCATGGTTATTGGTTAGTGACCTTTTGAACCCATGGAATATATTTTTTGTTGTTGAACCACGGTCATTAACCATAGACAAATATACTAAAAAAGTTAGTACATTTGTCTATGTCATTAACTTTTTAAATTAATTTAGTTTATTATTTGTGAAGGTGTTGTATAATAGCTATTTATGTATCAAGGGCGTTACTGGGACTATAATGCCCTGAAGGTCGATAGATTTCGACCTGATGGGCATTATAGTCCAGTAAAGCCCGTGGTGCATACAATGCTTTATGTTTTACCCAAAAAGAGTTTTTCAATGACTAATTACATTATTTATTCGCAATATAAAAAATAAGTTGCACCTGTACCTGTATACGTAAGTAGATGATGACTGGTGTTAAGTTTGACTTTGATGTTTCTGTCAGTTAGTCAGTTGGCATTTTTTATTTAACGATTTGCTCAAAATGGAAGAAATTCCACAAAATATAAGAGAAAAGGCCATAAAAGCGACCGAAAATCTTTTGCCAGTTAAATCAAGGCAAACAGTATGATCGGGAGTATGGCATATTTGGTATTTGGAAAGATGCGAACGCAATTCTTCAAATAACCGAAAACGTTTTAATGGCATATTTCCAGGAACTGGTAAGTTATTGATTTTATTTTAATACATATGTTTAACAAACTTTATTATTTTTAGTCGGAAAAATACAGTCCGAACTCTCTCTGGACCAAGTATTCCACCCTAAGGTCTACGTTGATGGTCTATGAAAATATAGACATTTCGCAATACCATCGTCTCATATCTTTTTAAAAGTTAAGTCGAAAGGATACGTCCCGAAGAAGTCTAAAGTTTTGGAAGGAGAACAAATATTAAAATTTATTAAGAAGGCTCCTGATGATATCTACTTGGTACACAAAGTCATATTGGTAATGGGTGTTTTTGGAGGTTTAAAACGAGATGAGTTGGTCAAAATGACCATTGATGACATTGAAGATAGAGGAACAGTCTTGGTTATAAAGGTACCAGAAACTAAAACTTCAACTTCAAAAAGTTTTACTATCATTGAAGAAGATTTAGGCGCTTTAAATTTAATAAAAAGTACACAACATTAAGACCAGCTGGAATAAAGGAGCGAAGATTCTTTCTTACCTATTGGAATGGTCGATGTACAGTACAACCCATTGGAAAAAATACCATAGGAAGCGTCCCAACATTGATCGCAAAATTTTTAAAACTGGATAATGCAGAAGCTTACACCGGCCACTGTTTGCGTCGCACATCGTCAACTTTACTTGTTGAGGCAGGTGCTTCGTTTGAAACGCTAAAACAACATGGGAAATGGAAAAGCTCTTCAGTAGCTGAAGGATATAAGAAGAAAGTATTTCATCCAAAAACAAAGTAGCCAAAATGATTGCCAATTCAGTTAATTCCGAGGTTAATTCCGTATCGACTATTGAAAATTCTTTAATGGACTGTTCTTCTATACAAAATAGCGTTAGTGCTACCACCGCTGCTACCATCACAAAAAACACCGACCATTCTATAGTGGGATCATATACATTTTCCGGGACATTTCAAAATTGTAATTTTTATTTTGGAAATAAAGTTTAATTTTTAGTATTGTTTAAAGAAAAAATTATTTTTTGTATAAACTTGATCTTTATTGTGAGAGAAATAAAATTGGATAAGCAATAAAATTTCCATATTAGCGCATTAGGGCATTATAAGCCGGCATTATCATAATGCCCGCTTATAATGCCCTAGGTGTGATAGCAGGTATTATTGCTATCATAACATATTCCGTTTCTAAGGTATTATAGATCAATAATAGATAGGTAAAACATAAACAAATTATAGGTTGCCTAAAAAACGGCAATTAAAGTATATACAGTGTGAGTCATAACTTATAATAAATTCAATAAATTAAAAAGAAGTAAATTAAAAAAAAAATTTACACAGTTTGTCCCGAATTTGATTTAATCAGAGACCAGATTTTCTTTAGGGATTATGTTTAATGCGCATATCAAATTATAAATAACTCCCCAGTTCCAATTTTTTTTCTGTATCGTTTGCAAGATATTAAATTACAAAATTTTACTTAAAAATTAACCATATTTTATTCACATTGATAATGTTTCTGCAATACATGAGATAATTTGGGGGTTAAAGGATTTTTGACCCTCGCAATTTCGGGATTAAAAAAAAATAATAAAACTTCTTTACGACACATATATGTCTGTATCGTTTCTTTGAAAATGTTAGACAATATTATGGTTTTAATAACACTAATATCTTGGACTTTCATTGTCTTCATTCGTTAATTGATACACAACGTTTCGGTTATTGATGTATCTCCAACCTTTTTCAAGTGATAACTAAAAACTATTCCTAAAAGCTACGACTTATATATGTGTGTCCACCGAAGCTTGATCGATTTTTTACGGTTTAGCAGAGGCTGCCAGATATTCGGAATGTCGATACTAGGTTTGCAAAATACATCTTAGTTGTTTGCAATTATTACAGCTTCTTCAAATTTTCTGGGTGGGTGGGCTTCTTGATGAATAATTTCTGCTTCCAACCATTGTATGCGGTGTTGTTTTGACCATGGGTGTTCGGCAATCCCTGATTTCGACGTTTCACCTCGTTCTGTATGTTTTTTGCGTTCGTTAGCTTTAATTTTGAGTGATCTTTTTGTTTCTCCGATGTCTAACGCATCACATTTACAGGTAATTGGGTAGATACAGTCATTATTTGAAACATTGTTGTACGGTCTCGTATTTAGTAAGAATATCTTTTAGAGCGGTTTGGGATTTAAATGCCGGTTTAATATTAAACTTATTTGCGATTCTGCAAATCTTTTCCGAATCGTAAAAAATCGGTTAAGCTTTAGTAAACAACGAATAGAATGTAAGTCGTGTAGAGGACATAAAAAACCAAAACCTGTGCAAAAATTAGTTTTTCTCTGTTTTCTATATAGATAAACCTCTAATTTTAAAGAAATATAAAAAAAATATGTAGTAAACTTGCATGTTATCTAATTGCTATACTATCAAGGTGCTCTCTCATAAAATAAGTTTTTTTATTTAAAAATTTATTTATTTTGCTTTAATTAAATCAATTATAATATATGGCATTTGTTTTGGATAAATTTTTTTATGTATCTATTTTATTCAGTTTTTTTTTAATTACAAAATATAGCAGTTCGTATTGTAAAGCTAAGTCATATCAAAATGATTTTCAACACTTTCTTCTATCTATATTTTAGAACTAGTATCTTTAATATATAAAAAATATTGGTTTAATATTATTAAGAATTCTTTGCAAAATATCCAACAAAATTCTCAACTTTTTCTTCTAAATCCATGTGCTACTAAAAAAAAACCTTTAATTTATGACTTAAAAAAGAAATGTTTATTCATTTACCAGCTAGTATTAAAAATATTGTTTTTTTTTATAAATTAAAGATAATTTAAAATACATTATATTGTCTTTTTTCCTTATAATATTATATAATTTATTATTATTCTTTATTATTGTCATATTTTTATTTTATTATGCTTGGTCGAAAAGATGTATAATCTTATATGACAATTAAGCAATATTATTATTATTATTATTATGAAGAATAGCCATTTTTCGTTTTAAGGTAAAACATTGATTTAATTGTAATTTCATCACAATACTCTCAACCCAACTTTGCAAACAATATATTCAAAATTTTTCCCCCAAACCCCTTTAATCTTTAAAAGTTGAATTGTTTCTTGGGTCTTTATAATTAAATTAGGATTTAAATGAGATGAATCATTTTGATAATTTAAATAAGTATTTTCTTGAAAAATATATTGATTACATTATTAATAATTAGTAAATGCAACTGTTGGTAGCAGGAAGGACGAGTATTTTTAACAAAAATAGTCATCTGAATGTTTCGAACACACTGAATGCTCGAACTCGCTCATGGAGTAGAGTAGTGGGAGTCAAATGTTAAGCAACACTCAGAACTATAACTATCACTGGTGGTTTTTTGTTAAATTTTAGGTACCAAAAAATATCTGTTAACTGTGCTAAAGAATAAATGTCTTTATGTAAAACTCAAAAAAAAGAGTCAATTTATTTATATTATTTTTAATAAATTACAGCCGAAAATTAAAAATAAATATTGATTTGAGTAACAGATAATATTTTTTTTAACAAATAACTATTATTAACAACGTTTTGTTTATTTTAAATATCACCGTTGAAGCATTTTCATGTGTTCTCTCGTAATGAGGTTTATGGACAATAATAAAATAAATTTCATATGGCGTCTTATTGGTAATAAAATTTATAATTCAATGGAAGTAGTTCACTTTGCAGTGGAGCGTAAAACTTGAAGGATTAAGAGCAAAAAACGCAATTCACAGCAAATATTTTCCAAATTTTATAAATCTTTAAATTTATGTGCAGGGCATATTTTAGGGGAAATATCCATCATGATCAGTAAAAATAATGTTGTATTTATTATATATGTTTTTTTAACGTTACAATGAGTATTTGATAAAAATTAAACATTAACAACAGATTAATATACTTTACTTATTCCATACCCCTTTAAAAAAGGTTTTTCTAATACCTTTTTGAAAAATAATATATATTTAAAATTTATGTCTATAAAATAGCTTCTAGAACCCGTAACCAACCTTCTTATTTGCATTAAAAATATTTTAAAACAAGTCTTTTGTAATTCATCTGCACTCTTCTAAATTTCCCCAAAAAATTACAATAACCTCCACAAAAAACTGGCCGCAATTTTTGCGATTTTGCGAACTGCTCATTTAATTTTAATAATAATTTTTTGCATAGTATTTATATATAAAATTTTTTATTTAGAATTTAATTAAAGTATTTAAACGGGATCCAAAAGAGACAAAGTTTTTTTACAAAATTCGTTACACCTTGTAAGGAGCAGCAGCTACAGCAATCGTTGCTGTCTGAAATAACACTTTATGTTCTCTAAACGTTTTGTTTCTTTACCACATTATCTCTGTCTTTATTGGAGATTACATAAACGCCGACAAAAAACTTCGCTTAATTATTGCACCTCAAATATTCTTAATTAAATTCTGAGTAAAAAAAATTGGCATTTAACATTGTTACTGAAAAATCAATCTAAAAGTAAAAAAAAAACAGGTCACCAAATGAGCGGTTAGCTAGGAAACCAACTTTGAAATTCGGGCCAGCATAAGAATAAAAATTAGGTGCTTTTAAAAAAAAACCTGAAAATCACTGGCGGCCGCCTTGGTTTTTATATGGACTATTTTTACAGACACGTGCGGGAAGCGGCACACTTTGTAAGTCGCCCGGGGGCAATGCACATCTATTAATACCCGCGGTGTATACAAACTGCTTTTATGTCATACTAGTTCATTATTATGCTTTTATTGCTTACTTACCAACCACATTATAGTGCACTTTATACCTGTGCGGGCAAAAAGTACACTTTACGGTCCGCGCGGGCATAAAGTGCATTTTATGCCCGCACGGATATAACCCAAGCAGCATTAAAGTAGCAGAAACCGAGATCGGAACTTCGAATAAGTCGTTTTTACGTAATTATCACTAAAAAAAATGACTTTTAAGTTTTTCCTTCTTTCATTTAGACTTTTTTGGTAATTCTGTAGTTATTATTACTACAATTTGGAACTTAATAGTTTGATACTTCTAGGTAGCTTTTTAAAATTTCTGGTATGAGACTGTTACTATGTAAAATAACTTTAAAGTAGCAAATACTTTAAAGTAATATTTGATAGTCCCAGTAACCTTTTTCTTGTTACTGGTATATCACTTCAAAGTTTTTATTACTTTATGGTAATGTTAAAAGTAACTACAA
>JAHBCN010018921.1:0-16596 GCA_019359885.1 Listronotus oregonensis
TTTAAATTTAAAAAAAAAAAAGTTAATATCTGAAATAACGCCTTTTCTTGTTTTTTTTTTCTGTTTGACCTCCAGTTCTGACTTTAGATTCATGTTTATCGAAAAAAAAATAAGACGAAAAATCTTGGTCCGACACCCAGCACGCACAATTTTTTCTGTGGACCTGTGTTACCAAACGATTTACGACGGTCCTCCTACTGATACCAGAATTTTTTCCGTGCGTAACAGGACCTCGTTAAATTCAGGGGTTCTCACGGTCCCTAGTTGACCTCTATTATTGGTTGGAATGGCAAAACTTCCTAAAAATATCATTCCTATATTGTTCTTAAAATATCCCGGAAAAGAAACAAAATTTACCATATTCCCGTATTCTGTGGTGAATATTTTTAAAGGTTTTCCTATCCGAAAACTGCCGATTGGGAAATGCCATTGCATAGGCGCCTAGCTTGGTTATTTATAGTAAAACGTTTTTTTTTTACCTTTAAAGAAACTTTAAATTTAGCCCGAATGATTTGTCAAACCAATAAACAAAAATTCTTGTTATTTTTCAAGGCGCATGTGATCTTTTACTAACAGATGCAGTGGTGCAGTTTAAGTTTAATGAAGTATATCTTATAAACTATGTATTTTTTGACTCATATTTTTAAAAATTTTTTTTAAAGAGGACCTTCTAAAATTTGGCTTGCATTTGTCAAACACGTGAAGGTATTTATTAGACTTAATATGGCGTTGTATAGATATTTTCGAAAGTAAGTGCGACTTCTCTTGCATTGCTTCTTTTAATCCAAGTCTCGTTCATAAACCCCCATATTCCACATGTAGAGCCAGGAGTTTACTGACTTGTTCCGTTTTAGAATAATTATTTTTATGGGTGTGGTTTTCAAAACGTTTTCGCTGAATATCTAATGCATATGCCTTTTTTCAAGCTTTTGTTTAAAGATTTTTGTTTTTGCGATACTGAATAACTAAAGGCAGCGTAGAGCATTTGTGAGGCATGAAGTCTTCGAATTTCGGATGATTAACATTGTTTTATTTGCCTTTTTGGTATTTTTTAAGTGTCTGGCAAAGAAAATTTGTATCCTACCGTACACCCATATATTTTATTGAGTTGCTGATTATGACGGATTTTTTTTAGCCTGCATATGCAAAAAAATTTTTTTAAAAAAATATAGCCATATGTATAGTATAGGTCTGCGTTCAAACAAAATTCCCAACTTAATTGGTATAGCAGTTATGGATGCCTGACGCACTATTACTGGATTCTTTAAATTTTTTAAAAAAATTTTTTTTTATCCCAAAGGTTAATTTTTTTTTCTATTTTTAAAAGCTACTACATTTCTTTTTTAATTTTTTTTTTAACTTTTTCAAAATGCCGGGTTCTAATTGGGGATAGGGTCTTTAAAAGAAGTGAGCACTACACAAGCTTAAAAAAGTCGCCTAATTTTTAAAAAATAATCTTTTTTAATGGCTATTAAGAATTTAAAAAGGGTTTGTGTTTTTATTACTTTAGATAACTTCCCCGGGGCCCCGGAACAATCGGGGGAAAAAATGTGCGTATTGTGCGTACGTGACGTAACAAACTATACAGCATACAATGTTATTCCGATACTTTCGTAAATTTTTGTCCCACCCCCTAAAAGCTAGGGAACAAGACGGACAATCATCCATCGGTATATAAGTGGGGTTTAAAAAAATTTCTTACGGCAGCCTCCGAGCCCTTTTATTTAATATATGTTAAGTTTAAATCGCCATCGATACCAAAACACCTGGTTGGATTGACAACAATTGAAATTAATTTTTGATAAATATAAATAGAAAACTGTATTCTTTCTCAATAAACAAAAATTCTTGTTATTTTTCAAGGCGCATGTGATCTTTTACTAACAGATGCAGTGGTGCAGTTTAAGTTTAATGAAGTATATCTTATAAACTATGTATTTTTTGACTCATATTTATTAAAACTTTTTTTAATGAGGACCTTCTAAAATTTGGCTTGCATATGTCAAACACCGTGTATAGGTATTTATTAGACTTAATATGGCGATTCGTATAGATATTTTCGAAAGTAAGTGCCGACTTCTCTTGCATTGCTTCTTTTAATCCAAGTCTCGTTCATAGAACCCTATATTCCACATGTAGAGCCAGGAGTTTACTGACTTGTTCTCGTTTTAGAATAATTATTTTTATGCGGTGTGGTTTTCAAAACGTTTTCGCTGCATATTCTAATGCATATGACCTTTTGAACCTAAAGCTTTTGTTTAAAGATTTTTGTTTTCTGCGATACTGAATAATGCTAAAGGCAGCGTAGAGCATTTGTGAGGGCATGAAGTCTTCGAATGTTCGGCATGATCTAAGCATTGTTTTATTTGCCTTTTATGGTATTTTTTTAAGTGTCTGGCAAAGATAAGTTTCGTATCCTACCGTACACCCATATATTTTATTGAGTTGCTGATTATGACTGGAGTTTTTATGACTTTAAAGATTATCTGGTGTATCTTTCTCTTTGTTGTTAGTTGAAATGATTTAGGGTTTTTAGGAGCCAACTAAAACTGTGTTTTTTCGATCCCATTGGCACTTTCTGAACTGCCTTTAGTAATAAGCTATTTTTTGTTTATAGCAATCACCATCATGGCAACATCGTCTGCGAAGCCTAACACTCAGCAGTTGTTTCATCGCCAGCAAGTTATTGTACATACAATACGTTTCACAAAGTTAAGTCCAGTATTATTTTTCGTTTAGAGGGCACAAAGCTGTAACATTAATCTAATCAGACATTTCGAAGCAATTTGCTGCTTCTCCTGATACTCGTATCAACTCCTTCATAGCATAACGGTCTGCAGATTTCACTGAATATGAACTGTGTATTAGCTTGTCTTTCTATTTGTACTAATTTCCTTTTAAGCTGTACCAAAATTATTTCTTTTTACTTTTGAGAAGGCAGATTGGTATATGTAAGTTAGGTTTTTTTATTTGTTTATTACCTTTTCGTTATAATATCCTTTTTGTGCGATTTTATTCAGCCGAAAATCATCATCAGTCTTACTAATGTTTGAATTTTAACTAACTATCAACAAAACTTGTATAATTGGTTTTCCATACTTTAAACCGTTTAAATTCTTTCTTCCTTTTAGTAATCTATGCTTCCAGTTTCAAGAAAATGCTCAAGCAGTTGCTAAAACCTATTGGTTCTGAATGGCGCCTACCGGAAAACTGAGCCACATACATTCTACTTGCTAGAACAATTTTTATTACCATTTTTTAATAATAAAAAAATATGTTAATGAGTTATTCTTTTAAAAAAATATTTTTTTATAATTAAAGATTATTTGCTTCAGTATGTTACTTATGTATTTCGTAAGCGTAGAATAAGAATTATTTGTTAATAAACATGCTTGTTTTACCACGGATGCCTACATTGTTTTTAATACTTTTCTAATATTAAAGTTTTTGGTAAATATTTTGATAATGGTTCAGAATTTTAATACACCTGCAATAAGGTAATTAATTTGTATTCAAATTCAATAGATAGTAACATATATTTAAAACGCCAAACCAAAACTGGTTTAAAGCTGTCATTTTAAAACCAAAATTTAAACACCTCGTCTAAAATAAAAAAAAAAACGATTTAATGTCAGGGTATCGTTAGACTTCTTGTATTAAATTTTAAACTTAAGCTTGGACAAAACAGATCTCAGACTTTTTAAAACAACTTCTTCTTAGACGTGCAAATTAAGGAAAATTTTAAGAAATAAAAAATCATCTAATAAAGAAAAAAAAGATGCGCAAAATACATGGTGTACCATTAAAAAACAATTTTATGTCGTTATACTTTTTTTGAACCAGCCTGCATATGCTAAAGTATTTTTTTATAAAATATAGCCATATGTATAGTATAGGTCTGCGTTTAAACAAAATTCCCAACTTAATTGGTATAGCAGTTATGGATGCCTGACGCACTATTACTGGATTCTTTAAATTTGTTTAAAATGTTTATTATCCCTAAAGGTTAATTTTTTGTCTATTTTTAAAAGCTGCACTACATTTCTGTTTATGAATTTTTATTAACTTTTTCAACATGCCGGGTTCTAATTAGGTATAGGGTCTTTAAAAGAAGTGAGCACTACACAAGCTTAAAAAAGTCGCCTAACTTAAAAGATAATCTCTTTAATGGCTATTAAGAATATTAAGGTTCGTGTTTTTATTACTTTAGATAACATTCGGGACCCCGGAACAATCGGTGGAACAAAATGTGCGTATTGTGCGTACGTGACGTAACAAACTATACAGCATACAATGTTATTCCGATACTTTCGTAAATTTTTGTCCCACCTCCTAAAAGCTAGGGAACAAGACGGACAATCATCCATCGGTATATAAGTGTGGGATTTAAAAAGTTTCTTACGGCAGCCTCCGAGCCCTTTTATTTAATATATGTTAAGTTTAAATCGCCATCGATACCAAAACACCTGGTTGGATTGACAACAATTGAAATTAATTTTTGATAAATATAAATAGAAAACTGTATTCTTTCTCATAAAGTGTAAGTTGTGTAACAGTGTTGTGTAGGTGTAAAAGTATGTATTTCATCCAGTGGTTATACTGCAAGAACCTCACTTGTAGAGCCATTTTAAGCAACTATCATATAACAATATGCCAAAAAATATACAGGGTAGGCCATTAAAAACAGTTTAGCAAGTTTTACGGCTTTGCGTGTGAAAGAAAAAAAAATCCACGGATTCGTATACTTTTGTTTTCATTGGAACATATTAACACGTTAATTTCATCAATGTTTCAATAAGTTTTTGTTGGGTTACTCGCCTGAAAAGTTTCTAAAAAATGGGACCACTTCGGTCCTGGTCCCTAGGTGTAGTGAACTGAGCCTTTTCAATCCCATTGAACCTTATTAACTTGCAGATCGCCTGAAACAAAAAAAAACAAAACCCGCCAAAAATTCAAAAAAATTTAAAAAATTATCGACGTTTCGGTGGCAAGTCGGTCGTTGAAAATATGAACTTAAATGAAAGAATAGAAATTAAAACCAAACTTCAATGAAATTCTAGTTTTAAAAACCTAGGAAATTTTGACAGTTTTATTTTAATATTTATGACGTTTTGTCCTAAATAACATATTGGTTTGCTTGACTGGTTAATTTATAATTTTCAAAAATACAAAAAATATTGGTGTATTAATTAGTTTTAAGTTTACCTGTAGTTACTTAGCATCAAGCATAGGTAACCATGTATTATTTTAATTAACATATATTATTGCTACACATTTATCGTTATTTAATAATATAAAAGCACTTTCTTTAATTTTACGTTTTTTTTTAGCAAGTCTTCTTTGCTAACATACTAGAAACATTCCAGTTTATTATACGGTTGTCATCAAATGCGTGATAACAACCACATACTAAACGGAAATATTTCTAGTATGTTAACAAAGGAAACTTGTTTTTTATAATTAAAGATTATTTGCTTCAGTATGTTACTTATGTATTTCGTAAGCGTAGAATAAGAATTATTTGTTAATAAACATGCTTGTTTTACCATGGATGTCTACATTGTTTTTAATACTTTTCTAATATTAAAGTTTTTGGTAAATATTTTGATAATGGTTCAGAATTTTAATACACCTGCAATAAGGTAATTAATTTGTATTCAAATTCAATAGATAGTAACATATATTTTAAACGCCAAACCAAAACTGGTTTAAAGCTGTCATTTTAAAACCAAAATTTAAACACCTCGTCTAAAATTAAAAAAAAAAAACGGTTTAATGTCAGGGTATCGTTAGACTTCTTGTATTAAATTTTAAACTTAAGCTTGGACAAAACAGATCTTAGACATTTTTAAAACAACTTCTTTTTAGATGTGCAAATTAAGGGAAATTTTAAGAAATAAAAAATCATCTAATAAAGAAATAAAAGATGCGCAAAATACATGGTGTACCATTAAAAAACAATTTTATGTCGTTATACTTTTTTTGAACCACCCTGTATATGCTAAAGTATTTTTTTATAAAATATAGCCATATGTATAGTATAGGTCTGCGTTTAAACAAAATTCCCAACCTAATTGGTATAGCAGTTATGGATGCCTGACGCACTATTACTGGATTCTTTAAATTTGTTTAAAATGTTTATTATCCCTAAAGGTTAATTTTTTGTCTATTTTTAAAAGCTGCACTACATTTTTGTTTATGATTTTTTATTAACTTTTTTCAACATACCGGGTTCTAATTAGGTATAGGGTCTTTAAAAGAAGTGAGCACTACACAAGCTTAAAAAAGTCGCCTAACTTAAAAGATAATCTCTTTAATGGCTATTAAGAATATTAAGGTTCGTGTTTTTATTACTTTAGATATCATTCGGGACCCCGGATCAATCGGTGGCAGAAAATGTGCGTATTGTGCGTACGTGACGTAACAAACTATACAGCATACAATGTCATTCCGATACTTTCGTAAATTTTTGTCCCACTTCCTAAAAGTTAGGGAACAAGACGGACAATCATCCGTCGGTATATAAGTGTGGGATTTAAAAAGTTTCTTACGGCAGCCTCCGAGCCCTTTTATTTAATATATGTTAAGTTTAAATCGCCATCGATACCAAAACACCTGGTTGGATTGACAACAATTGAAATTAATTTTTGATAAATATAAATAGAAAACTGTATTCTTTCTCATAAAGTGTAAGTTGTGTAACAGTGTTGTGTAGGTGTAAAAGTATGTATTTCATCCAGTGGTTATACTGCAAGAACCTCACGTGTAGAGTCATTTTAAGCAACTATCATATAACAATATGCCAAAAAATATACAGGGTAGGCCATTAAAAACAGTTTAGCAAGTTTTACGGCTTTGCGTGTGAAAGAAAAAAAAATCCACGGATTCGTATACTTTTGTTTTCATTGGAACATATTAACACGTTAATTTCATCAATGTTTCAATAAGTTTTTGTTGGGTTACTCGCCTGAAAAGTTTCTAAAAAATGGGACCACTTCGGTCCTGGTCCCTAGGTGTAGTCAACTGAGCCTTTTCAATCCCATTGAACCTTATTAACTTGCAGATCGCCTGAAACAAAAAAAAACAAAATCCGCCAAAAATTCAAAAAAATTTAAAAAATTATCGACATTTCGGTGGCAAGTCGGTCGTTGAAAATATGAACTTAAAGGAAAGAATAGAAATTAAAACCAAACTTTTATGAAATTCTAATTTTAAAAACCTAGGAAATTTTGACAGTTTTATTTTAATATTTATGACGTTTTGTCCTAAATAACATATTGGTTTGCTTGACTGGTCTTCTTTGCTAACATACTAGAAACATTCCAGTTTATTATACGGTTGTCATCAAATGCGTGATAACAACCACATACTAAACGGGAATATTTCTAGTATGTTAACAAAGGAAACTTGTTCAAAAAAACGTAAAATAAAACAAAGGGCTTTTATATTATTAAATAAAGATAAATGTGTAGCATCAATTTCTGTTAATTTAAATATAACATGGTTACCTATGCTTGATGCTAAAGTAACTTCAGGCAAACTTAAAATTAATTAACACACCACCCGTTTTTGTCTTTTTTAAAATAATAAATACGCCAGTCAAGCAAACTAATATGTCATTTATATCAACACGTCATAAATATTTAAAAAAACTGTCAGAACTCCTTAAGCTTTTTAATCAAAACTTCTTAAAAAACTGGTTTTAATTTCTATTTTTTTATTTAGGTTTATCTTGACAACGGTGACCGACTTGCCACTGAAACGCCAATAAGTTTTTTATGAGTTTTTTGAATTTATTAGATTTTTTGGTTGTTTTGTCTTTTTGTTTCCGGATCTGCAAGTTCATAGGGGTTAATAGGACTGAGTAGGCTCAGTTTGCTATAGACCAGGACCAGGACCAAAGTGGCCCATTTTTTAGAAACTTTTCAGGGAAGTAACCCAAGGACAACTTATTGAAACATGAATCCGCCACAAAACTATAAAACATATTTACAATTAATGGGTATGTTGTATACATTTTCAAAAAGGGCATTAAACTTTCTTAAACAAGGTGCTTCATTTTTTAAATTTGACCTCATTGGCAAGCAATACATTTTTATCTTGAGCCTTATTTAGAAATGGGTTTGTGTGCACTGCAATAAATATTTTTAAACTAAAAGATATCAGTGGATATTTCGACTTTATCCTCAGTAAAGTAGCTGATTTGGATAGTTTGTTATTTCTGTGCTTTTCTTTTCTCTCGATTAGATACAAATTGGTTTATTTTATTGCGGAGTGGAAATTATTATATTTTATTTTATATTTCATATAAACATTGATTACATCACTGTGCAAGAATAATAACAATGTGGTTTAATGAGAGGCATGTAGGTGGACATGTACATCATGATTACATCCCAGAATAAGTAGAAAAATTTCGGGAAACTGGTTCTGTGGCAATTAAAAAATGGAATATTGAAACTCCGGTAAGAAATAAAGCAGTAGAAGAAGTTGTACATTAGTAATGTGTCAATATGTCCCCTGAAAACAAAAGTATAGGGGTTCGAGTATTTTTCTTTATTTTCATATACAAAGCCGTTTACCTTGGTAGACTGTCTTTGATGGAACCACCTGCATGCGTGCAATATTGGCACTTCGTTTTTTTCAGGTTTTACGTAATAAGTTGCGATATTTTTGTGTCAGTCCACTATAGTTCACTGCAAAAATTATTTTTTTCTGCGTTTTTAACTGTCGCAGAAAATTGTATATTCGTGCTACCTGTGATTTAAGGTTTTCTTAATTTATTGGAAATACAGTTTTTCTATGAGTATTTAAAAAATGACCCAGAACAGTATTGTCTTGTTTATATCAGCAGTGCTTTTTATAACCATTTAAGTATTAACTGGTTTAAAAAAATTTGAGTTTAAAAAAAACATTTTTCCGAAAATTTAAATTTTTTGGCGATAATCAATGTATTTAGTAAAAAAATGACTATTCCAAACATATAATTTTATGAAGTTTTAAAATGTTTTCTCCACCACTGTCTGGTATGTGTATATTGCCGCCTATATTGGTCTATAGAGAAAACGCGTTACTTAACTATGCATTAAAATATCTGGCTAGCTCTATGAGTTTTGCCACCGAAATGAGAAAAAATGGGAAAAACGCTATTTCTCTACTCTTTTTAATCAAATCTTGGCACTTTAATCGGCTGGTTCGTGTATGCGGCTTCTAGATAAATGTTTTATATTAATTATATATTTTTTACATTATTAGACAAAATTGTCAATTTAAATAAAATTAATAGGTGTTTGTTTATAACCAGTATATGTTTATAACATACGATGTATTTAAAGATTTTATAAAACAGTAGGGAATAAAAAAAATAATAATTGTTAAAAAAGTCATTTTAATAACTAATTAATAATAAGTTATTCCTGTCCTTTGATTACTTTATATCAAAAGTTTTTTATAAGAAAAAATAAATGTTAAAAATTTGTTAACATTTTTGTAATTTTTCATTGCAGGTTCAATACTTACTTCAAAAAAATACTTGTAAAATTCCTATTATAAACAAAAAATATTTTAACACAAATATTGTTGTGTTATCCATTGCAGGTTTAATACTTACTATAAAAAATACTTGAAAAATCGCATCCTTTATTCCTATTGTAAACAATATCTTTTAAGGGCCCTATATTTTATGATAGATGTGCCATTTGATAAAAGTTTTAGTAGTTTATTTTTTTAAAGGTAAATTAATTTTTGGTAGTGACTTTTGTGGTCTTTATTACTAGACTTAAAAGATAATTTATAAAAAAATTAGTAATTTAAAATTTAAGTTTCAAAATTTAAACCAAAATACGTACGACGCGACGTTTTAAAATTAACATCTGTTCTTTTTTTACAATTATTTACCAAATAGTGTAAATATTGAAAAGTAATTTGATTAATTTTAAGTAACCTGTTTAGAATATACTGTGTAGTTTATTATTTAATTTTATTAATTTTCAAGGATTTCAGAACGAACAGTTTTTTATCTCGATTAGCCAAATTTGCTATTATCAGTTAAGATATGGCCAAGTTCTCTCAAATGTAAAGCATAAGTAGGATCTTTGTTATTTTATAGAAACTGATTTGATGCTCTAAAATTATTTTCTCAAATATTTCCCTATTTTACCTATATCAACTTTAAGACATGTTTTACAGTGAGAGGGTGGAGGAGAGTCGTTAAATGTTCGGGAGATGTCAGGTTTAAGTCTACTGAGTCTGTGGCTAAATGTTGAACTACAGTATGAAATACTTAGGTAAGGCTATTGATCAATAATCAGTCAAATAAATCTTCTGCTATTTGATTTTAAGGTCATTGCAAAAAAATTAACCGTCACTCGACCTTTAAAATTAAAAAATATATATAAAACATTTTATTTGTAAAATTAAGGAAAAAAAGTAGTATATCAGTACTGTGATGTAGAATAAAAAAATAGGGTTGACATTATACAGGAGATATTAAAAACATTTTATGACCCTAATTTCTAAGATACCCTATTTGCAATACGTTTACTTGCATACTACATTTAATAAAAAAAGAGTTTTCAACCGAGCGGTCGATGGGTGAGAATCGCCTCTTATTCGGATTCTGTGCTAACAATAAGATTTTAAAAATATGAACACAAAACTTTAAAACAATTGTGACATACTTGTCCCTGTCTTAGTTTTATTCAAGTATTTAATGCAAGAAAATGAAATTTTAAATTCCGAAATTTGCCATCGCGGTAATTAGGATATGTATGATTTTTTTTTAATTGACGGACGTGGTGGTGCTTAGTATGCAGCATGTGATAAAAACTATTTATTATTAAATAATTACTTTGATAAATAAAGATATTGACAGGAAGAATGTGGCCATCATTGTCATTATAAATTTAAGAAACCAATATGTACTCTACTAAGGGCTGTGTGTGTGTAAATAAATTAGTATTAAAAAAGTTATTTAATATAATGGGGTACTTTTTTAAACCCGACACACAATAAAAAGCGATTTTCTAGAAATAAATGTTCAACAAGAAATGTTTAAACTCATTCAAAATTTTTGTATTTTGATGTCCCCTGTAAAAAAAAATTAATATCGTGAATCTTATTTATTATAAAAACAAACGTTTTATAAAGTGGATATTTTTTTGTTACTTTTAAAAGAGGTTTGCTTATTCTTATGGAAAATAATTTTGTGTTTTACCTCTTACCCAAAATAACTTAATGGTATTTTTTGCTTAACCCGTACAACAAAATCGAATTTTCTTATTGTAAATAGTATTTAAAGAAAAAAAAAACAGAAACGGTATATAAATGTGACTTTTTTGGTATTTTCGTAGCGTAGACAAACAAAACTTTTTTTAATTGAATCATTTTTATAAATTTGCCAAAGAATTACTTTTATAGACCTATCTTATTTAAAATTTCCTTGCGGTATTGCCAAATCTCTAATTTTATAGACATAAAATAATGCTTTTAGGATAAACTTATATTTAAAAAAATTATTATCATATAATTAAAAAGGAAAAGGGCTTTTTATTCTGTGTCTAAAATAAATTGTTTTAATAAACAAAAGGCCATCAAAATGTTTCAGATAGTTTTTCTGTTCTTAATAAAAAACAGCATTTTTATTTTTTTATGATAAACGATTCTTATTTTTTTTTAAATATTTCTTTTTATTTACATTATACAGGGGGGCCCACAGAAACGAAATAAAGGTTATTGTAAGTAAATCTTTTTTTTTTTTGAAAAACCCTCAAACTCGTCAAATTCATTTTTAATTAAATTGATTATATTGTCATCTTTATTTCTGCAAGCCCTTAGACGGAGGTGGCACAACCGCCGAAATCTTAAATGAGAAAGGTACCTAAAGTACTTTCAATTCCTTTTATGGCCATACCTTATTTAAGGTGCTATAAGTTTAAAAAAAAATACCTTTATAGTTAAAAATTTATTTTAAGTAGTTATCTTATAACAGGTGGCTAAAGGTCTATTGGTGCTTAAATTTAAGCAGGTAGCATAAAACAATTCTAAGAAGGCCCCAATTTCAAAAAGAACAAATCTGCTAATGCCCCTTTTACCCCTTCTTGTTAATTCAGGTAGGTAATTCTAACTCCTGCGATATATGTATGTCGAAGTACTTTCGTTCCGGAACACGAATCTGGTGTCAGAATTGAACTACTATATCATAGACACTTCCTAACCTTAAAAAACGGGTCTAAAACACCAAAAATTTACAAAAAAAAATTGGAAAATTTATAGATTTTTTTTTATTTTCTTAATGTATATTTATTAAGAAATGACTTTAAAAAAATTATATCGACCTCCATAATTATTGATGTGACTTGTAACGTTTTTTTAACCCAAAATTAAATATAATTTACCAAAATTTATCCGATTTACTTCAAAGGGTCTTAGCGCATAAAGGGGGGTAATCGGCCTTTTTATTTTTTGAAATCTCACCCAGCTAGGCTTGTTGAGAAAAAGAAGACCCCTTTTTTTTGTTTACGTGGGTGCTTCAGAAAGTCTTTTTCTAAATTATAAAGATTCTTTGTTTTTCTTTTTGTAATATCTTAGCCACATTTTATTAGATTTGCTCACGCCAAATTAAAGTTTTTTAAAGTGATGGCACATTTTTTTTAATTTTTGGCGGAAAATTTATTTTTTTAGGCTTCAATTTTTTTTTAACAAAACCACAAAGACCCACATCATGATGAAAAAATATATGTGTTTTGTCTTTAGTAGATCCAGCTTCATACTTTTTTTATGATTTTTAAAAGTTTGATATTTGGTCAAAAAAAGTTAAAATGATTTTTTTTTCGCTATTTTTCGATTTTTCTTTTAATAAACTTTTAATAATATTTTTTAATTTTTTTGAAAAATAGATTTTTTAAATAACTTTTGTATTGAAAAGATTTAAGATGAAATGGTAAAGACGAATTTTTTTAAGGTTCTCGCAATTTCTATGATAAATGGGTTTTTAAACTTTGCATATTAACCCTCAAACCCCCAAGTTTGCCCTTAAAGGAATATTTCTTACGAGAAATGAGTTTCCGTCAATTGTTTTCAAACTTTGCATACTGATAGTTTTTAACACGCAAATCAAAAGTCTTTGCGGACAAAAAAATTTAACCATGCCAACCCTCCTAAAATCACCCTTAAAATTAACTAGCGTTTTGGCTTATGGAAAATGTATTTTGGCTAATTGTTTTTAAACTTTGCGTAGTGATATATCTTAACACATTGATCAAAAGTCTTCACGGACACAAAACCCGAAATCCCCCCAAAATCACCCTCAGAGGTCACTAGGGATGATTTAGACTATTAGTTTGGTTAACTGTTATGCGAAATTTTTTGATAGTGTTGTCGAGTGGTAGCCACTTAAATAGTAAGAGTTTAAAATCCGTGCGCAGAAACTTCATAGGGCAAGTCCTTCGGAAAAGGGGTGTGAGTGGGTATCCAATTATTGCGTTTGAAGGATAACATGTGGGTATACAACTGGCCAAGGCATGGAATTCATGATAAAATGGCTTTGCCACTCGTCAACAGGAAGCAGACCTTAAGAGTTAGTGAGATTGGAGTCTTAAGTCGGGGGAAGAGGTATTGGGGGTCACATACCCCGTAAGAAATCCAGGTATAGGGGATGTCAGGCTAAAGCTCTGTATCTATTTAAGTGGCTACAATTCGACAATTTTCTTAAAAATTTTCTGCAAAGCAATTGACCAATCTATCAGTCAAAATTATCCCCAATGACCATTAAGGGTAATTTTAAAGGGTTAAGGGTATTTTGGGGTTTTTATGCCGGTGAAGAATTTTGATTAGAGTGTTAAGAACTATCACTGTGCAAAGTTTAAAAACAATTGGTCAAAAACAATGTCCTATAAGAAAAATGCCCAAGAACCTTTGTGGGTGATTTTGGAGGAACTGGGAGAGTTTTCGGGTCTTGTAAACCGAAAAGACTATTGATCAGTGTGTTAAAATCTTTCAATATGCACATTAAAAAAGTAATTGGCCAAAACTCATTTTCCATAAGAAAATTGCGGTGTCCTTTGCCTCTACTTTTTAGTAATATTCAAATATTTTTTAAATTATTTTCTTGTTTACTTACCAATTCAAAAGTCATTTAAAACTTTTTCTAACAAAATGTCAAAAAATAGCGAAAAAATAGGTTTTGATTTTTTGACCCCCTATCACCTTTTTAAAAATTATTAAAAAATTATGAAGCTACATCTACTAAGGGCACATTGTATATATTTTTTTCATGATGACGTGGGTCGATCAATACACTTTGTTAAAAAATATTAAACCTTTTTAAACCCTAAAAAAATGAGTTTTCCGCCAAAAATTTTTGAAAAAATAAATTGCTTTATCCGCGCTTCAAATACCTTTAATTGGACGCAAGCAAAACTAAAAAATCTTTTAATGCTGCTGAGATATTTAAAAAAACCAAAAATCTTTATGATTTAATAAAACACTTTCTGAAGCACCGACATAAATAAAAAAATAAACAGGTAAAAGCACGTCTTTTTATTCTCATCAGGCCTAGCTGGGTGAGATTTCAAAAAGTGGAAGGCAGTTTACCCCTCCCCCTTTATGCGCGCAGGCCCTTTAGTTTACCTGGATTTTAAGTGTTTCTAATCACGAATGTAAAGTCAAATCTGCAAAATATGAAATGATAGATTCAATATGGCAAATATCCAAAACTCTTTCAATTTAGTCCATATTCGGTAAATGGGATTTTAAGGGTCGCTGAGCACAAATTTGGGGTCAGATTTTTAAAATTTTAAATGGCGGATCAAATATGTTGGAATGATGTTTGAAAATCTTGCTTTTAATAATCTTTCAATGGTCTGTAATAACGTAGGAAATTTAATTAAATTTGTAATTTTTAAATAGATATTTTAATCGCAAGATATTTAAAATTAGGCGAAACTCGACCACCGTTTCTATTTAGGATTTTAGGGGTATTTTCTTCTAAGGAGTTGGTAAGGAGGTAATTATTATTGTGTCCCCTCAAAAATTAAATCAACCAGTCTAAGGATTTTTCAAAAAATTAAGAATTTGCCCACAATAGCCTGTTTCATTTTCATTGATCTGCCCTGTATTATTATGTATATTTAACTTAAGATGAGGATATGAAAGAAACTTCCACTTGTGTTTTAAGTATAAAAAATGATTTTAACTGAACACGTCCCAAAATATTGAAATGGTTGAATTTTTTAAGTGTAGAGTTTTAGGTACTTAATATTTAATTAAAAACATCAGATTTCTTTTTAACGTTAAGCAAAGCCTGTTTAATAATGTCAAAGAATATTATAGTTCCACTATAGAAAAACCAACCAGTGTTAAAATTTTGAACCCCATGGAAGCAGACTTTTCGAGCCTGCTTCCACGACCAGAACGCGACCGGGCGCCTGACCGCGTTGCCAAATTTTTGCCGTTGGAAGCCTTAGGCAGCTCCGTCGACTATGAGTTTAAAATTTTTAATATATTTTGTTTTGTGACCGCCGTCCACTTCCCCAGTACGATGTACACCTGCGCGGGAATCGAGGACTTAATACGAATAATATGGCTTGAATGCTGGATTTATGCCAATATTATGATTGCAGACGAAGTAAGAACGGACAATGTTCGATTATTCAGATTTCCCTATAAAATCAAGCCATTTTAAAAATGGATGATTATAAATGCTTTTAAGTTTAGTTTTAAAATAAAAATTAATATTTCAATATCAAATATTTATTTCTTCTACCGGGGGCGGGTGGTGCATCGCCAAGCTGGCCATTGGAAATCTCATGTTAATTAACACTTCCAAATATTATGGTTTTCCTGTACAGGGTAGCCCACCGCACACCCTCGGTCTAAGTATGCACTTTTTTGCTTTTAAATAAATGCAAAATCATAAAGAGCACATTTTAAAATTAACAAGCAAAAAGGTTTAAAACAAATTATTGAAAACTTTTAAAAATTTAACAACAAAAAAAAAAAACGTTTAATGAATGTTTTTTTTAGGTTTTTTAAAAAATGAAGGAACAAAAACTTATTTTTGCGGACTTTGAAAAAACGTTTTGAAACGTATTTTAAAGATTTTAAAAACAATAAAACGTTTAAAAAAAGTCTCTTTTAAAATCATTTTATAAACATTTTGGAGGATCAAAAAAACGTTTATTGGACGTTTTTTGTTGTAGAGTTTTAGACCAGCCACTTTAACTTGTTCTAAAAAAAGCCCTTTGACTTTTTTTTAAAACATATTTTTGCGTAAACGTTTTTTATACAAAAGTTATAAGTTCACTTACAAATAAGGCATTTAAATCCATATTTTAACCCTTAAGTGCTGACCTCCAATTTTAGAACATAAGACTGATGGGGTCACGGGACTACGCAAAAACTTTTTTTTTTTTGAAAAAAGTTAAAAAATAGTTAAAAAAATTAGTGATATATATTTAGTACATATCTTAAGAGAAGAAAAATGCCCTAAAAAAAAAAAAGGAAAGGGGAAAAAAGGTTTTGGTAAAATAAATATCAAAAATATTTTCATTTTAAAAATGCTAGTAGTCTGTGGGACGACCAAGGGGTAGGTAGGTT
>JAHBCN010018922.1:0-16515 GCA_019359885.1 Listronotus oregonensis
AAGGGAACATCTTAAAACTCTATGGGACTTGGGCACAATTGAAATACCTATGCACAAGATGCCTGAGGCTCAGGCCGCTTCTGGAGGAGGATGAATCCGCAGGCACATCTGTTTCTGCCCACTGGCTCGACCAAGATTGAATCCTCGGCAATGACACCTTGTTGCCGGGAGATAAAACTGATCATCAGATTTATTAGGTCTGGACCTGGTGGGAGAAATATAAATTACAATAAACCGATCGGTCGCGGTGAAACCTACTTTAAACCTTACCTAACCTAATTATATATATATATATATATATATATATATATATATATATATATATATATAATATATATATATATATATATATATATATATATATATATATATATATATATATATATATATATATATATATATATATATATATAATATATATACAGTGTGTCCCAAATTGGTGGGGAATGTATGGGGATCTTGGGAAACCACATAGATGAAAATCGTTAAATAGGAAAGTTTTGGACAATTATGTTAGTAAGTTTTCCCGTTTCACATGGTTCTATCTATTCAGGTTTTGAAATTTTGAAAAAACCTGAAACATCATTTTCAAAATGGCCTATTTTTTTATATAAGTGAAAATTTTTCAAATCTGAAAAACTTCTTCAAAGCAACTTTTTTGTTGAATATGACCAAGTGTCTTTTTTTTCTACGTTTCCTTTTTAGTCACCATCAACTTTATTTTCTTGGACCCATATTGGATTTTTACGCACCAAATAGTGCTTTTTATTCTGTTTCAACAATGAAACTTTTTAAATTTATACCTCATTTATTTAAAAAAAAATATTTTCTCAGTTGGCCTTGATTCCCGAACGTCATTTTTTTAAAAAAATATTAATAATTGGCAAAAAAAATAATGAAAATTTTACAAAAATGGGAAATAGCTATAATTTTAGTGTTACAAAAAATGTAATTGCCCCAATGAAAAGAAAAGTTATAATTCCCTTTACTTTTTCATATGGGCCCATATTGGTTTTGTCCACCAAATAGTGCTTTTTATTATTATTTCAAAATTATAACATTTGTTTAGGGTTTATAACCTCATCCATTAAAAACAAATATTTTCTCAGTTGGTTTGATTCCGGCAATGTCATCTGCGTCTTATAATTAGCCGGGTCTTATTAAAATTTTTTAACTTTGTAAAATGATTAATTATTTAAAAAAATTTATATTTTGAAACTTTATTTCCAATAAAATTTTAAAGCTGCCAAACGTATTTCGACAATTTTTGAAAAACTCCTAAACTAACTACCAAAACTGGTTACTTTGCAAATTCGAGTTTTAAAAAACCCCAAAAACCTAAAGTACGTTAAGAAAATCGACAACGAGATCTCAGTTAACCAACAATTTAAAGAAAATCCAACATCCGGGGATGTTGGATAGAAATCCCACTCACCTAAGTTCCATTCAATTAGGGTTTTAAATATCATTAATTGTTGGAAATATGGAAACTTTTGAATTTAGGTCTTATTTTACATCTTCAATTGTTTGTCCACTTTTCATTGTTTTTGTTTTCACTTGTTTCATTAACTTGTTAGTTGGGTTAGTAACACGGTATTCGTTGTTGTAACACGGTATTAACGTTATAGCTATGGTCTGAAACCCATTTCTGAAAATATCTGTTTACTCTATTTTGCTAATTGCAAATTTTTATTTTTACAAAAAATACGTTCCCCGGAATCAAGGAATAAAATATTTTTTTTTTTAAATAAATGAGGTTGAAACTCTTAAATTATAACATGTTATCATTTTGAAATCAGAATAAAAACATATTTGGCTGGTAAAAAAAACCAATTGGGTCCATATGAAAAAAATAAAGTTGATGATATTCAAAAAACCGAAACGAGAAAAAAAAATTATTTGGTCATATTCTACAAAAAAAGTTTTTAAAATTTTCAGATTTGAAAAATTTTCTTATAAAAAAATGGCCGATTTTCAAAAATGCATGTTTCAGGTTTTCAAAAACTCAAAAACCGAATAGATAGAACCATTAGTAACGGATAAACTTACTAACAGAATTTTCCCCATTTAACCGATTTTCTATCTATCGGTTTCGATCCCCATCTTTCCCCGCCTTTGGGACAATTTATATATATATATATATATATATATATATATATATATATATAATATATTATATATATATATATATATATATATATATATATTATATATAAATATATATAATATATATATATTATATATATTATTATATATATATATATATATATATATAAATATATATATTATTATATATATATATATATATATATATATATATATATATATATAATATCCCCGAAGTTAAGGGTGATTCTATTGATATTCAGTACTTTTCTTGTATAAAAAAAGACAATATTATTACTTGTAGCAAAAAAAAAAAAAAACAATAACCAATTTGGGGTAATATTTGTCCTGGTCCACACAGTGAGTAACGTCCCTAAATAAAAATTTAAAATTTTGCAATTACAAAAGAAAGACATTGCAACCATTTGATTTAACAAATTGTAAATTTACCTTTAAAGTTTTGAAAAAAAAAACACATTTTAGGACTTCCTTTAAAGCTCTCTTAAATTGCATTACTTATGTGACTTATGTCACAAGACTATGACCCCCTACGGAAACTTTTCGTCTCATCTTCAACCTAGAAGATTTGTTAATTTGGAACCCTGTATTGAAAATACTCTCCTAAATCCTTTATCTCCATTCGTAACGACTAACCCTATAAATAAGTTAAAAGTCCCAACGGTTGTGACTTAGAAAGGCACTAAAGGGGTTATCGGGAGGACATAAAGTCCGCCGACAAGCGGGATAGAGGGGTTTTTAAGAAATGAATGAGCTAGGGCCCTAATGAAAAATTTACACGATCATGGTCAGTCGAGGTTCGATAACCAGTTTATCTTAGCAACAATAAATGCTCCCTTTGTTGTTTAAAGGATCTAAGTGAAAGAAATAATGGTGAGATGGTCCACATAATTATAATAATATTGTTTTTCAAATTTAATTTTTAAAACTATATGGATGCTTTAAAAATATAACCTTAAAGCACTAGTGTTGAATAGCATTTTAAAGCACTAGTGTTAAAAGTGAAATATCAAATTTTGAAGGTAACGTCAATGTTTATTTTTTAACATTTATATTAATTGTAGAATTCAAACACTTGAAAAACAAATTCCCTCCACAGTTCTAGCATTTCCGTAGTTGAGGGGATTAAACAGAAAAAAACTTTCAAATGTTCGCTTTTTCTCAAAATACGCAAGGAATATATTTTCGCTATATTTTTCAGTAACACCTTTCTCCTTACACCAATTTATAAGGCAATATTAGGTGTTTTCGGGTTTGGAAAATTACTGTTCTAGAACCGTCCGGCGCTTGCGTTCTTTAAAAACGAACAGCAATTTTGAACTGCGCAAGCGCCGGACGGTTCTAGAACAGTAATTTCCGAACCCAAACCAGCTATTATAATAGGTGTTTTCGGGTTTGGAAAAATACTGTTCAGAACTCCGCTCGTTCTTTAAAAACGAACAGGCAATTTTGAACTGCCAAGCGCCGGACGGTTCTAGAACAGTTTTACCGAACGAAAACAGCTATTGTATACAAGATTTCTTGGGCAAGTAAATCCAGAGATGCTCTACTGGCCGCTTCATCTATCTCTTTAAATGGATCATCAATCAATACTTTCTTCCACTTCAGTTGATTTTAAGTTAAGACTAAAACGAGCTAAAACTGACACGATGTATCAAATTTGAAGGAAACATGCCGTAACCAACCAGCATCAACAACGGTTGTTAGAATTCATTAATAAATACCAAATTCAATAATTTTTATATACGATACTATGTAAAACTATATCTTTCAGTTTTTGAATAATTTAATTTTTAACTGCATTATTGCGTTTGTAGCAAAAATGTTGTATGATATTTGTATTAAAAGTACGTATTTTAAGAGACTCATGTGAATTGCATAACTCGCTTCGCTCATTCTGCAAACTTTCACTTTCGTGTCTTAAAATTGTACTTTTAACACTTATATCATAAATAACTATTATATTTCGACTTGTCATAATGACATTCCTTTGGATTTCATGTTTAGTGTCAAAATGACATTCTTTATTAAAATAAGTACTATACTGATTTCATTGGAGTACTGAGTACTATAATTTAAAAAATATCTAGGTATACTAGAAAAAATATGAAAAAATCTTTGAAAACAACAAAATTTAACGATTTTAATTAAATACTACATACTATGTTAGACATAGGCGTCGAAATTGTCCCATTGTTCTGGTTGTTAATTTGTAAATTTTCAGTTTCCTGTGCAGATAAATTATTCGGTAAAACACCCAATAATGATTTTTTTTCGAAGAACGGATACCAAAATTATTTTTTATTTTCGCGTAAGTTATATATATCTTCAGCAACTGTGTCACTTTTCCAGCCACCATGGCGTTTAACAGTGTGAAGATCCACTCCGGAATCGGCCAGCAATAAAGCCGAAGACCTTCAGAAACAGTGACCAGTGTATTCGGCAGAATAAGGTAAAAGGAAACAATTGTCTTGCACATGTTTTCAAAAGTATGAATACCCACTGGCTGCTTTGTACATTTGCTGTTTCCTAAAGGACCAAATAATGACAATTTTCGCAATGGCTGGGTCTCATGATGCATAGGTTCAACCAATTGCACCATATTTACTCCTTCAACATCGCCAGGCATTATAAAGAATTCTCGGAAAACATTGATTTTGTACTAATATTACAATTCTAAAAACAGTCTCTTCTTCGTGTACATATTTCATTCATGTTTTTAGCTGCTCTCTTCGGCTTCTCGACTTATACCTATTATCATTGACACTTTCAATAGAAATATTTTTTTATTCTCTGCTTCTTGTCAGGGTTTCGTTTCAAAAAAACGCAATCAGGGGACTAAACTTACTTAGGTCCAACATTTTTTTAACTGACAACGTGCTCCGTAACCATCAAGTAATAACTCCACAAACTTGATGACTTTTTGTCACTGATTGTTCTTTCCAATAACCTAAAAGTACCTTTTCGTGCCTAATATTCTTAACCTTTTTCTTGTGACACCAACTTTCAAATTGACAGAGTTTTATCGTATGCGCTTTTAGCTTTTCAGGCATTAATCCACAACTGAATCAACTAAATTTTCAATTTCTGGGGGTGAATCATTCGTTTTACAATGCTTGATGAACTTTTTAATAAATCTAACATTACAATGACAGAAAATATAAAGTTAACAAGTCCGTTATTACCTTTATCGTCCGAAATATATATTTTTTACGAATCTTGAAGAAACCTATTGCCAATAACGAAATAAAATGGGCAATAACAGAACAAATTCCTAAAAGCATTTTAAAATTGATAGTGGGTTTTTAGAAATTATAAATTATCTTAAAATTTATGCATTTTAGCAAAAATATGTAGAGATGTTGGTAATTGTAGAAGTGGGGCTCAGGACAAAACGGGCTCAAAAATTTTTTTCACCCCATGGAGACCATTTCTTTTTATAACAGCATGAAATTTATGATTGGAAAAGATATTTTTAATGGTTATTTATTAACAAAATTTTTATAAATTAAAAAATCCTATTAGTTCTTTTGGTCTCTAAGTACTCGCTCTTTGTGGTGGTTAAAACATTCTGATCTGCCCAGAAGCTACTTTCTGAGTGTTTTATTACTCGAAATAGGCTTTTTTAAGTTTATTTAAAGTGATTAAAAAATTCTGGTCCTCCCAAAAGCTACTTTTTGGGTGTATTAATACTCGACAGATTGGAATTTAAAATGAGTACTTTTGATGAAGAAATTCCCTTTCTCCAAATGAACCAATTAAATAAATTATTATCTGTTTCTTATTAATATAAAGTAAACAAAAACTTTGCTTTATTTTTAATTTTAAGTTTTATGGAATGATTATTTGTCGTTTATTAAATCATATATTTTAACAGAAAATCTTTTTTTTTTTTTTTTTTAAAATAGTTTTTTTTTCACTAAATTATTTAAATACTTTTTTTCTTTGTGTAGAAATAAATGCTTTTTTTATTTTAAAAAGGGCCCCTTTCTTAACTCTAAGTCCGTATTTTTTTGTAGAAACAAGGCCCTATTTTAAATTTATAAAAAAATCCATTTAATCCAATTTGAATAATTTAGTC
Source organism: Listronotus oregonensis (assembly GCA_019359885.1). Lineage (NCBI taxonomy): Eukaryota > Metazoa > Arthropoda > Insecta > Coleoptera > Curculionidae > Listronotus > Listronotus oregonensis. The sequence continues at coordinate 6,206 of JAHBCN010018922.1, forward strand.
CATTATTTTTTTTATTTTTTTTGGGATACTCCCTTACTACTTTTTGGAAAATGGGACCTCTTCGGTCTGGGCCCCGGGGGTATAATGAACTGGGGCCTGCCAGTTCTATGCTGCTCGCCTGAAAAAAAAAAACCCCTTAAAAAAACAAAATTTAGAACGAACACCATAATCTGCTTGATTTTAAAGGTTTTCCTAAATTTATTTTGCATCAAGCAACGTAACCATGTTTTTTAAATTAACTTGGGTAACATTTATCTTTATTTAATAAAATAAATGCACTCTCCATTTTGTTTTTTAACAAGTTTCCTTTGCTAAAAAAATTGGAATCCTTTCATTTAAACGAGTTTATTAATTTTAAAGGGGGGTTTGCTTCCGCCATATTGAAAAGCTTTTCTGTGACGAAGAACCCATTTCGCCATTTGGATTTTATGCCGGACATTGGGTCAATTGGTGGAAAAAAAAACTGCTTTTATACCACGAACCAAAATTTATATTTAAAAAATAAATGTAATTCAATTTTGAAAAAAAATTAAAGCCCCGACGATGGCTAACTATTCAATGGTACCTTCTACATTAAAAATTTTAAAAATAGAAAAAATTAAAATGTTGAAAATACGGTGATTGCTAATTTTTTGTGTAATTTGGTCTTTCTCTATTTTTAAACATACGATATTAAATATTAACAACTTTCTTTTCTTTAATAATACCCATTATATTAGAGTTTAAAAATTTATGACAAGTAAAAAGTTTGTGGTTTTTAATTTATTTTTTCTCTTGGGACATTCCACAAAGGCGAGGCCCAAGTACTAACGTACCGTGGGTGTCAAAGTATGGTAAAAAAGGGAGGTTTATTACAGGGGTTAAATTTGAGGAAGGAAATTCTCAGGTAGCAAGGGTTGCATAGTCTTTGACACTCTAGGGATGAAGGAACAGAAAAGCGGGAAGTTCGGGCCTTTTAGCTGAACTGTAAAAAAGATGCATAAAGTTGCACTAGGTGTTGCTCTGGGGAACTGAAAAAGGAATTATACTGAGCCGAAGCCGGAAAATTCCCCTATAAAAAGAAAGCCCGGTTCTACAGCCTCGGTGGGCAAGGAAAAAAGCTTTTCTTTAAATTGCAGATCAAAATGGGGTTTTACAAGGTCTTTGAAGGTTTTTTAAAATTATAAAATATCCAACTCGGATCCGATTCTGGAAGCCATGAATAATAAATTTTCTTTTTAGGTTTTTAAGGTGTTTTTTATTATTATAAATTTATAAACCTTTTTATAAAAATTTTTAATTTATTTTATTTTAAAAAATTATGTTACTTTTTTAAAAAATAGTTTTTTTATTTACTTATGGAAATAACGTCTTGATATTCAGAATAGCAAGTTTTTACTTAAAACAATAAATGGAATTATTTTATGTAAAAAATTTGAATTCAAGTTTATTGCTACAAAAACTAAACTTTATTTGTTTCTCCTTCCACTACAATACATTTAAAGGCAACAATTAGATAAAATAAACTGAAATGTTTATTTTTGAAATAGATATGAAAGAAAAGAATACAGTACTAATGGTATTTTTTTAATAATATTTTGTGGTATCTTGGCCCCTATCACCTCTTGGAAATTTATGAAAACTTATTTTTAAATATTTGCAGTTTAAAGCATTGTTCGAATCCTTAACATCACTTCTTCATATTGTCAAAACCCGTAAATAATTAACACTAAAGACTAAACACTACTAAAAACTATTAAAAAACAGTCAAAAAAAACCAAAAAATATTATCAACTTTGCACACAAATATTTGCAACTCCAAAAATTAACACCATATAAAAACTTCGACTTGTGGCACGACTCTTTCCCAGAAAAAAAGACCGATGAAACCTAGCGTGGCGGCACGGTCCCCGCGTCCCCCTCTATAATGGTCCGCTCAACGGCGGATCATTTAGTGGAGCCGTTTCTCGCGTGCTTTGAACTGTTTAGTTTACTAGTTACTGTAAACAGGCTATGCGGGCGGCAGTTTTAAATATTTATTATTTTCGACTTTTATAACATGACAGGTTATAAGTTCATATGTAATGCTGTACATCTAATAATAAAAAAATAAATTTTTTTCCTTCCAAGTAAATAAAGGTAAGTTCGATTTAAATTCAGATTCAAAAATCCAATAGAATTTTTTTGACGTGAAACTTTTGTTTTAAAAATTTTAAGAAGGATTTTTATACCTAAAATATGACAACAGAGTTAAAGTGGTTAAAGATGGGACAAAGAGGAAAATAAAATTCTAAGCCATTTAGGAATAAATATATTTTTTTTAATAAAGTGTTTTTCCATTCTTTTCATTTCAGTTTTCTTAATAGTATATTTGTTCTAGATGGCGTAAAAGTGGCACTTTTTTGGCGAGAATAAATGAGCCACAAAAAACACTAATAAAACATCAATTTTTTTTTCTGTTTTTCTTACAGGGTTTTTATTTACACATCGTCAATTTTTATAATAATAATTTAAAAATTATAATGCCTTAAAATTTCAGAACTTTAAAAAAATTACTTAGAATATTGTAAGGTGATTAATTTTGGAATTTGAATATTTCAACATTGGTGGATTTTTATCATTTAGGCGTTGTAAGATTTGAATTTCAATATTGGTATTTCTTATTTTAGTTTTTGGAATATTCTGGTAAATAAAAAAATTTCCTGTTTTTCCAAGTTATTGTTTGGACGCTTGAAGAAAAAATATAAGGGTGCCCGAAAAATTGGACTGGGTCAAATTTCTCGAGGCAAAAGGTTGGGTTTAAGTTGCAACTAAATTTTTTGTTTTGGCCTTTGTCTATTTTATTTTATGTCAAAAACCCCCGCCCCTCTTAAGGGGTTAACGAAGGGTGGTTTTGTACAAATTAAACCCCTATTTTCTTGCATTTTCGGTTCCTCAAAAAATTTTTGTCTTAATTTTCCCCCAACCCCCCCCGCCTTCACAGGGGAGAAAAAAACAAAAAAAAAGTTAAAAAAAAAACAAAACTGAACAGTTTAAATATTTAATTAAATCCCAAGGGAAAATAGGACATGTAAACCTCAAATTTCAACCCCCCTCCCACCCCCCTCAGGGGATGAAACAAATTAATAAAAAAATTAAACGGGGCCTTTCCCAAATTCAATTAAATCCGTAATAAAAATAAACATTTTTTTTGTTTTTTTCTTAATTTTTTTTTCCCCATGAAAGGTGGCAAGGTTTAAAAAGGGAATTAAAAATTTTAGACCCGGGTACATATTTTTCTGACATGTTTATTTTAATTTGGTTTAATTAAGAAATTTGAATTGTTAAATTTTTTGTTTAATTTTTTGTTACCCCCTTTAGGGTGGCGAGGTTGGGGTGAAATTTGGATAGGGAAATGTTTTTTTACTGTTTTTTTAATGGATTTAATTAAATATTTAAACTGTTCAGTTTTGTTTTATTTTTTTTTTTTCGTTTTTCATCCTGTAAGGGCGGGGGTTGGGGGTGGGGCCAAACACCAGAGGGGAATCCGAAAATCAAAAAAAAGGGTTTCTTTTGAATTATAAAACCACCCTTACGTTCCCTTAAGGAAGGGGGTGGTTTTGACTCAAATTAGATAAAACGATTTTAAAAAAGTTCAGTTCAATCTTGGAAATCGATAATGCTGTAACTTTTAGTAACCCGAGATGCCTTTAAAAAGCGGGACTTTTCCCCCCCCGTCTTGGTTTTTTTTCTTCCCCTTCTCGCCGATCCCCCAGTTAATAAACTCTGCATTTTGAAAGAACTTTTAAAAAACAAAAAAAAGGAAATTCATTTTTTTTTTATATCATTCTTTCTTAAATAATGCTTTACTTTTATGTTGAGCAAGTAAATTAAACAAACTTAAAATCAAAACACACCATACCCCCTTTTTTTTGTCTTTTTTAATACTATAAATATCCAAATAAAACAAACAAATATCATTTATGACAAAATCATAAAAATTAAAAAAAACCGAATTTCCCAAAATTTTTAAAGAAATTTTTTTAAAATTTGGTTTAGGTTTTTTTTAATTTCATCTTGATAATGGGACTTGCTTTTTTCTTTTTCCCTAAAAAATTTCAATTTTAAAAATGTGACGGTGTTTTTAAGAATTCATATGTAGTAAAGTAAACGTACAAAAAGAAAATCAAAAATATAAAATTAGTTTGTAAAATCAAAAATCCTTTTTCTCCCCATTTTTCCACTAACCAAATCCTCGTACAATTGGTTTTTATTAAAAAAAAATTAACCAAACATTAGAAATATACCTTTATGCATCATAATTTCGGATATAATTTTCCCCTCCGGTTATGTAGGGGATCAATTTTAATCATTCCGATAATATTCTTAAACAAAAGAATTTAAATTAAAATCATAATGATCCAAATTGGTCGGATATTTTCCTTGCAAAGTTAAGTCACCTCTGATCAAGGGGTTAGACAGACTTGCGTGTCTGTCAAAATTTTGAAATATGAATATTAATTATAGAAAACAAAAGGTTATAAAACGTTTTTTGGAATATTTTCATGTTTTTATTATTTTTCTAAACTTTTAAAAACAAGGAAATAAAAAGGATAATTTTGAGGTTTAATAATTCATTTATTTATTCCCTAATAGTTAAGCAATAGGTTGAAAATGGTGACATTTTTGGTTGCGCGTGTGCCGGTGTTTTGGGGGCTGGACTAAGATTTTGGAGTTTTTTTCCGCTGAACCGAATCGAATAAAATTGTTGGTCAAACAGCAAAAAATCGAAATCCCCAAAAAAACCACGGAATGTTTAGACTACGCCTATTAACTATAAAAGTACAAAAAAACTTAAACAAAAGGAGAGCTTGTAAATTTTATATAAAAAGTTTTAAAATTTTGATAAAATAAATAATAAAAAGGGGAAAATTAAACGAAAATTAATTTTGAAAAAATTTAGTCAAAATAGGAAAAAAAATATTTTTAATAATGTGATTTTTTGGTTGTTGGGTTTGTTTGGTTAGTTTTTAATAATAAATAATTTTTTTATTTATTTGAATTAAATCACTTAAAATTTAGCACCCATAATATAAAAAAAATATCTTTTTTTCGGAGGGATACTTTAAAAAATCCTGATATTCGGTCGGACAAAAAAAGGGTTTCATGGCCCACCACATTCGCCTCGGTTTTCAAGAAATGAAAAAGAGTTAAAAAATCTTTTAGCACAGTCATATGTGGTCTGGGAAGCATATTTTAATTTATTTTGAAATATAAGGGTTTAAAAAAAGATATCAAAGTTTATTTTTCTTTGGAACACCCCATATATTTTTTATTTTTAGTCTATGACCAAAGGGTGATTTGTTAAATTCCTATACCTAAAACTGACTGTTTCTAGAAATTTAGTTAAAAATACAGACCATATTTTAAATGTTTACACCCAACATTGGGCTTCGTTATTAAATTTATCAGCCAAAGGGTTTAGTTAATAATAAAATTTACCTCAATATTATACAGAGTGGTAAAAAAACCTCAAAGTTTGGATCATTTTATTTAATAACCTAAGTTAAATGGAACATCCTATATTTAGTGCCTATTTGACAGAACTGATTCCCTTTAAACAAATTTAGGGTTTTCCCCCTTTATCTCTTTTTTTTTAGGCAAAGACGTTTTTATATTTGACTTATGAATAATTTCTTTATCTTAAAAATGGAACACTCTGTACTGTATGGATGACGCCTGTTAGTCCTTTGGGCATATCTTTGTCAAATAAACTATTTTTGAACTCCCGATTCCAAAATCACTCTTCTAATTTTAATAAATTAAATTAACAATTATTTAAAACGATTATAATTTTAAATACTTATAGCAATCAATGATAATTTTTGATTAAATTTCCTTGAATATTTCTGTTTAAATAATAATTAACGTCATCTAGGTCAAAAGCCTATATTATTAAAAAATATAAATATAATCTTTCCTTTGTGATATCTATTAAAATGTATGTTTTATTATTTTATTATTTAGTTAATTTACCATAAAGTCCAATGCATTTGCTAAAAACAAGGGCATTTTAACATATTTCGTTCAACAATAATTAAATAGGTGTACCTTTTACTATATTTTTATTCTCTTTTTTTAAAGAATCTTTTATAGAAATGGCAATAAATTGGGTTTTTTTTCCCCATTTTGCTTCAGATAATCTTTTAAATTTAAACTTTTGCTTTTAAATCTCGTGGTCCTTAATAAAAAGGTTTTTAATTACAAACAGGGTGTTCCATTGAACTTTAGGAAGCTATTTAATAAAATGTATGTACAAACTTTGAGGCAATTTTTTTTCCACTCTGTATAATATTGGAAATAAATTTTTATGTAATAGTTAACTAAACCCTTACTGATAAATTTAATTGGTGCCCTTATATTTACAGGGTGTAAACAATTTTAAAATATGGTCTTATTTTTATTTCTCTAAATTTCTCAGAAACGGTCAGTTTAGGTATAGGAATTATAACAATAACTTCCTTTATTTGGTCTTATATCTAAAAAAAAAAATATGGGGTGTTCTTGAAAAAATATCTTTGATTTACTTCTTTTGGGTCAGAAAATGCTTTTTAAAGTTTTTTTCCCCTCTTTTCATTTCTCAGAAAAACCGGTCGAATGTGGTGGGCCCTTATAACTTGAAATAAATTTAAACTCTTTAAAAAATACCTATTTATGGTTTTTAAGATGTGACGTTCTAAATTAAAAAAAACATTTAAGGGTGTCCCCCAGAATATTGGGCAATCTCTGGAATCTAATAGAAAACCTAAAAATATTTGACAAGTTCTCTTTTTCCTATGACCCTCTCCTACGAGATACAGGTAAAAATGCCCCTGGACATCGTTTTTTTAATAACTTTTAAAATCTGGACGTTTTAATATTTTTTTGTATTGGTTCTAATGTCTTCTTAAAAATTCCCAATAAATCATATTTGGCATTTAGTTTTGAGAGAGGACTGCTCTGATAATATTGATTTTTTAACATCCGGTTGATAAAGGCTCAATAGTATTATTTTTAAAAACTTTCATTAAACTAAAAAATATATTTTGATTGACATCGATAAAATCAACTGTTTACGAGAAATAAAATATCATAGTTGGTAATTTTTTCATTAGAATTTTTCTAATTGTACGTCAATATTTGGGGGAAAAAATTCTTAGGTCCATTTGGAAGCTTTTGAACTATGTCCTAAATTAACTTTTTGGGGGGGTTGTAAAATTTTCAAAAATAAATATTTATTATTAATATCGTAATACCACTTTACATATTTTAATGAAATTTGGCCAATTACTATGTATCAAGAAGCAGCTTTTAGTGAACCACATTTTTTTTTTTTTCCCAGTGGCGTTTACAGAATTTGATGCCTATTTTTACATAAAAAAATGTGGTAACTAAAAATGTTTCTTGATACATTGTAAATAATAAATTAAATTTAAAATGTCAAGTAATTATTTAAATTTCTTTTGAAAATTTTCCTTTTGAAAGTTAAGACGTTTTGGTTTTCACTAAAAGTTTTTTTCTAAATGGGACCCAAAAAAGACCTTTTAAAATAAAAAAACAACTATATATTATTTCCGAAATAATTTTTACGATTAATCAAAAATCTTTTTTTTGTTTAGGTTTAACACCAAAATAATTTGTGTTTATCCCGATGTTAAAAATGCAATTGGGTTCTCCTTCCCCCAAATAAAAAATAAATTTTTAAAATAATCTAGTAACCATCATATAAAAAAAAATAAATTCAAGTATCTTAAAGTTATTTAAAAAAGCACCCATCCCATACCTGTATCTTCGGAAGAGAGGGTTGTAGAAAAGTTTTTTATTTATACACTATCTGAACTCGCCTTTTCTCAATTATTTGCTGTTTGACCCCGAATTTTGACTTCAGATTCGTGTTCAGCGGAAAAAAACACTCCAGAAAATCTTAGTCCGACACCCAACACACACCTCCTTTTTGTGGGCCTGTGATAATTATTAAAATATATTAAAAAAATTACGTTTTTTTTTTGAAAATTTCCTTTTCTTTAGGGATCTATTTTTTTATTTTTAAAATAATAACAGTTTATGAGATACATAAAGGACTTCAATAGGGTGCAAATGAGAAATCTGACAGGCATACTGACAGGTCATTGTAGAAACAGACACTATCTCAACAAGATAGGAAAAAGCGAGACAAGTACATGTAGATGGTGTGGAGGGGGAAAGGAGGACGCCATATATGTACTTAAAGTTGCCCAGCACTAGGGCAATCAGGGGAAATGTCTAGGTAGGCATGGCTGGACCTAAATGACATAAGATTTCTACCACTAACAGGACTCGCATCACTAGTGAGGAAATTGGGGCTCTATGCAAAACGGAAAGCACCATATCAGTGTAAAGGAATGCTCATAAGGGACAGTATGGGTAACGGAACCTGTGTGCTTAAGGGTTGAGTGTAGAGCATAATGGGCTTAGGCCTTAGTGCTCAGGCCCCAGCAGAACTCCCGTGCTACAATAGATAGATAGACAGATGGGCGGCGAAAACAGAAATACCTTTTTTATCTTTAAATATTTATTTTGAATTTTTATGTCTATTAAACGCTTTCGATTCATTCTTCGAGCATATACTAACCTGGAGGAATAAAGCAAAGCGCTGAAAATGTGGACGCATTAGAAAGAGAAAGCAACAGTCATCACCGTTGCTATCTCTTTCTTGCAAAGTACCTGATATCTAAAATTTAATATATTTTTCTAATAACTTATTTTAATATTTTTAGGAACAAATTAAAATTAAAATTTGACAGGTTATGGTTATATTTTTGGTAATTTTCATCTTAATCGAACCATGAAATTAATGGCAAAGTCAAGTTTTAAATAAAATGATTAATAAAAGGATCCCACACAATACAGACTTTACAGTTCGTACCATATATTTAATAAATATTTAATTACATATATAATTGGATGATGCAACACTTTTAACACATAATAAACAAATAATTTTATCCAAATATATTCATTTATTTTTTTACTAGGCACATGTACTGGATTTTTACGCTAATTTTCCTGATAATCTATATAAAAAAAAACGTCTAATTAAACATTAGTCTGCAGTATTATTTCTATTCTGCATTTAACTGATTCATCTTGTTTTTTATTCAGAAATTATTGCGCAACAACATTATTTTAATAAGGAACTGCACAGTGCCGTATCAATCCCATAGTATCTATGTTTCTGAAAATCTTGTTTGAATTACGATTCAATAAAAAAAATGTAAAAAAATTAAAACAAGAAATTTTCATCGGGATATTTTTTAAGTCACTTTACTAAATTCATGTCCTACTCAAATATTATTATTTCATAATAGCATAGTTACCAGACACTTTAAATGGTATATAATACCCAAGGGCATTAACAAAGTTTCTATTAACGAAAAAACTTATTTTTCATTTATATTAAATGAATAGTTATGAAAAGACACACATCAAATTTTGGCGACATACCGCGTTGAACATTGTTAGGACAGTTAACATACCGGTTTATTTTCCGAGAAGCGGTAACGTAGGGGGAAAGGGGTTCTGTCGTCGTATTACGTCTACTTTGTACCAAGTATCTACCCTATCGCCACTGGTGGAGGGCGTTAATAATGGTTATGTCTTAAATTTAAAATAATGGAGGTTCCCGCTTTTCTATTGTTTTGGTTCTGTGATGTTTTTTCTGGTTTTCCATTTGGATTAGTTTTTGGTTTATTAGTTAATTCCCCAAATGGATGAATTAATACAGTTATACAAATTTAAAGAAAAATTTATTATTATAGTTGACTTGGAAAAATAATATCTTATTAAATGAAAAATTTGGTTTATATATTATCTTTTCGACTTATTTCTTAACTCTCCAAAGAATCAAATTTAAATTTAAACTTAAGTGTATTAAAACCTTATGTAGTTGCTACCTAAACCGTTTCGTTTTTGCGGGATGGCTGGTTAAACATGGTTAAAATGGGGAAAGAACTGCTATCAAACCGTTAAAAAGAAAATCGAAAATATATACAAAAAACGTTTCCTCTTTTGTAATCCATGTTTTCTTTTTTCTGATTTTCACTAACAAAATTGATGATTGAACGTTTTTGATATTGATGGTTTGGGTTTCTCCAGCTATTAATTTAAAATGTTGTTTTAGAAGACATACTGTTTCCAAATATCCCTTAACCACAGCTGAATTTTCAATGTGATCTGTTTCCCCCCCTCTGCCAAAAGTTGCAGAGGTTCTGTAAAAACCATTATATTTTAGCATCCCCAGTTATTTTTTCTGGAATGAATCTTGCCTATGGTTT